>JBBPMD010000238.1:0-35832 GCA_038090095.1 Zangia roseola
TGGATCATATCTCTATGGCCTGTGAACCAAATCACATGACATAGGGGGCGATAATGTAGCCAAGTGTATCTACTATCTATAACTCCACCAAGGCTAAGCAGGATTCCCACGGTATCTGGCAGTACACTTCATACACTACAATTAGTGCAAACATGGAAAGGGTTTTGGAAGTCACTGTACCATGAATCACCATAGTACATTTGCATTTGCATTTGTTCAAAACATTCACTTAAGTTGTTAACCATGGTGAACATGATTCAATGGGAACACAGGTCAATTGAAGGTGATCAAGACCCACAATGATTGGTGCTTTTGTACTTCATGTGCAACAGAGGCTCTCATATTTTGACCATACAGTGCCAGAGGTGGCATGTCCAAACAGTACCTTATCTCTTAATTGCCATATGAAAGGGATTGGCATCTTTCTTTGCCCCACCAATAAACTGGCCATATCATGGAGTAAGACATGAATGAGGTGCCAGGATTACTATACTCACATCCCTCACTCGTTCTGTCTTTTTCCCCTCCATTTGAACTCTACATGTTCTGACGTGTACCTCGCGTACAAGTGCTGCACACAGTGATGCCTCCGTTGCCCGGGCCTTTCGTGCGTCATCAGCTATGTATAACCAAGGTGGGATTGTCCCACGGAGGGCGTCATACATACACGAGATTCTATGGAGACTTCGACTACATCCTTCCTGTAAACAGTAGCATTCAGTAAGATCCAGCTACCCGAAAGTAAACATCTGCACTGGTAGGTAAAACAGACCTTTCTTGGGACGCGCCCTCCTCAACATAATCGCTATCCTGATCGTCGTCAACGGCATCCATAATAAACTATCCGTCCGCATTAGTAGTCATAGGAATGGGCAATCCAAAACGACACTGATCACTCGCCACATTCTTGGATTGAGGTTGTTTGCTGGAACGTTGACTTTCTCTTGCACCGCCCATGGTGGACGTTCACTGGTTCCAGTGGGAACGAGATGAAAGCCGGTTGTCAAGATGCACACGTGGTTAACAGCGCTTCGCAACAGCTGCTACTTGTGGTAGCATGGGCGGCAGGGGCCGGGGCCAAATGATTCCCAAAGCAGAAGGTAGCTCCACGCGGACTAAGGGTCGTCGATGCCACTCCCATTTTTGCGCGGTTCACTGATGAGCGAACGATTGAACAAGCACACTCATCGTGACTCGTAAATAGCAACATCACCAGTAGTCCAGATTTGCTGCCAGCGTGCGATGCTGCTGGAAAGAACATCCTCGTCTTGGTTTCGTGTTTACCATACTGAACACGCCTGCGCATCGCACTGGAGATTAGCGACGCGCGGTGTATACATACGTCATTTTGGGGTATGGATTACTATGTGACGTGCTGTGCGGATGCCTGAAAGCCGACAGCGCGTTAGTATCGCCGAATTCAAAATCGTCAGACTCTTCTGAAGACGGCAGGATGCTCGGCGCAAATCTCGTAGAGCGATCCTAAGCCGGTGTGTTTCGGCCGCCACCAAGAATCGACTAGGAAGCAGTGCTAGAGTCGCTCAGTGATGGTAGTGAGCGAACAAGGACGCGAAGCTTTCATACAATTGCAAACAAATTGTCAAACAGATAGTCGTACAAGCAAGCGACATGCGGTCCCCATCGGATCACTGTTTTATCTTCTTATTGCCATGAACGATAGCTTCGGGTCCGGTTTCACCCCACCAATGTACTGGCATGGACTCAGCGTAACCTGATTGACCCAGCGTTGTCACACTCACATCTTTCGCTCTGGAGTCAACATATGACATTTCATCAAAGGGGAGAATCAGGTTGGCAGCTTGAGTTTCATTGTATATGGGTCCTGGACTGGCCTCATAAGCGGAGTAGGACACTGGCAATTGCGGACTGGGCGGGGCGTGTGGCCAAGGAGTCTGAGGTGGATAACCCATAGGTTCTTCCATTCGACCGTACCGAGGAACTTTGGGATCGCTGTGTCGTTGCTTTCCGGCGTCACTTGCGACCAGGACTTGCTGCACATCGAGGTCGGTCAGAGAGAACGTGAGTTGAGTCAGAACAAAAACTGCCAGTATTAATATGGGCCGCTCACCGTGTTTTGGGGCTCATCTTGATACGAACGTCGACTTATGCAACTACCCATGAGGATCGAAGGGAACAGAAAACTAGCGCTCACAGCAACCAGATGCTCACTAATAACTTGGTAAAATTCGGTTGCCGAACACGTGTCCACTGCTCCAGTCCGTCGGAGTGATGATCGGGATCATGATTGAATCAACTTTCAGAAATTCTACCCGGCGGCATTTGAGTATGGTACACATTCTCATACTGTAGTCGTACAACAACACTTGCGACACCCCACCAAACTTCACTTCTTAGTCGCCATGTGGAAAGGGTTGGCGTCTTGTTTCGCTCCACCAATGAACTGATCATGGTATGCCAGTGGAGTCAGACGCGAATACGTGAAATCCGGATCGGGTCGTTCTACTTACGTTTCTCACTCTTTCCGTCCTTCCCGGCGAAGTCGTCATCCTCTCACGCTGTGCATGATATCAGTTGTCTATACACTGCATAGTAACCGAAGCGGGAGCAGCGGGCCTTTAACTTACACATACTGGCGGTGCTAGAACGATCCGAGTTACACTGGTCATTTCAGCGCCCGCACAAAACGATAGGATTCAGCGAGATTTACGAATTCAATGGGATGTTTGCATCTCCCTCGGAACGAGCTAGATGTTCATCGGGGTGAGGTGACTTCGTCATTTGCTTCCAGCGAGAAACTCACTCGGGATATATTCCTCGGAGTTATTGGGAGGCACCAAAGTCGGATCCCCCTATCCGTCCGAGTTAGCTTTGGTAACGTGAAAGTCAATCACTCACCTGAGACTGGCGCTGGTTGCTTGGGTCGTTGTCCATGGTATATGGTCAATGGGAATGAGATGGAGGTCAGTTGTCAAGAGGTACAGGTGGAGAGAAGGTGGTTTCGTGATAGCTACCACTTATAGTTTCTGGGCCCATGGGCGGCAGAACGATGCCAAAAAAAAGGGTGACGCCACATGATGCGCGGCCGGGGTTTGGCGTGACGGAAAAGGGAAAGCAGGGCTGTCAATGTGTGTGATCCTGTCCCTCTCATCGGTTGCTGAAGCGCTGGCTCGGAGCAGAATTCATAACCTACCAACAAACTTGAATGATTAGAGGTTTATCCGAGGATGTTAGAATGCTACGCATGAGACAAGCCGAATGAGGAATAGGTGCAAGAATTGGCTACCGATAGCGTGTCTTCCACCGTTTCGATCGGGGCGGTGTGGCAGTACAAAAGAGGTTGCTGGCGGGCACTCGAATTCCGAGCCGAGCGAGATCAGACGCAGCACCGTTTAGGGCATCACTAGCCAATACAGTTTCCTCGCGACGGAGTGACTTGGAGGGCGTCCCCTCCCGATAGATCCGTTGAAAATTGTGATATCAGCCGTCTATAGAACAAAGAATGGGTACATTCCGAACAATTTACCGACTATACGGAATTGACGTGTATATAATTGGCAGAGCCCAGGGCCTAGCGCTTAGGCCCAAGCTGCACGAACCTTGGTCGGAATGGCCCGGATGGTCCAAACCAATTGCCAGAAATCTGGGGCGCCACATGGAACTGGATTAGAGTGTGGTATGGAAGAAGAAATTATAGCACTCACCATTAAATTCCAGTATGCCCACGGGAATAGATCCTGGAAAACACGCGGGTGTACTCAGACGCACTTCCGGGACAAAAGTTTGCTTGGTACATACCTTCTTCAAATGGTAGAAGAATCTGAATGCCGGTTGATTAGCATCACACTGAGATGAAGTAGACACCAGAGGAACTGACCTTCGTGGCTGCGCTTGATCGCCCAGGAAGCCGGAGAATGTTTCCTTCGGCTCTAAACCATACTTGAATTCGGCTAGCATCAACTCGCCGTATCCGGTAAGGAGCTGTAGCAGAGATCAGAATGAGGCTGTAACATAATATGCGTCGTGCTTACCGGACAGCTCGTATAACCATTGTACGTGGCACTACTGATGTTCCCGCTATCCAGCATCGAGAACAGATTTTCTGCGAGCACGGGGACTTGTGACGTTATAGCTGCCACCGTCTTGCTAGTAGGCAAGGAAGAACAATCCCCCACAGCAAAAATGTTGCCGAATTCGGGCTTCGTGTGTTGAAGTGTCGCGGGATTGACATCTACCCATCCGGTGGCGTCAGCAACCGGAGAATTTTTGATGAAGTCCAGTGGTCCCATGGGCGGTGTCACATGTAACAGTGAGTATTTGCGATCGGTAATGGTGCCATCAGACTTTTTGAAGCTCGCCTTCCGATTTGGTACATCGATTGCAACGAGGTTGTGCCCAAATTCAGCGTTAACTCCTCGTTCGAGCCGCAGGGCATTCAGTGCTTCTGAATATTTCTTCACGCTGAACATGGAGGGCATCCCTGTCATAAACGTGACGTCGACGTCGCTGCCCCTTCCAGATTGCCTGTATCGATCCCAGGCCATCCACATTATCTTCTGAGGAGCTAAGTCGCTTTAGTGATAGTGTATCGTTGCTGAGAAAATCTGATTACCTCCAGCGCATTTGATAACACCCGCCGGTTGCGTGAAGATTGCATTTCCATGTTGCAGAGAGTCGATAGTTTCCCAGGTTTTGTCGCACGTATCAAAGGAGTAGATGGATGATACGCCAGAAGTAGGGTCAGCGATGGCCTGGGACAAGCCGGTGATAGCGTCCCAGTTGATTTTTAGACCCGCGGCAATCACCAGTGCTTCATACGTTATTGAACGGCCTGTTGAAGTTGTCACAGAAGACGTCGTCGGTGAGAACGTGGCGACGTTTTCCCCAATATGTGCGATATGAGGCGGGAATAATGAGGCAAGGGGTCGTCTGAACTCATGTTTGGGGCTGAGCCCTGCGCCGACAAGAGTCCTGGAAACGATGAGGGATGATCATAGCGGCCAAGCGAATAAGCTTACCAACCGGGCTAAGCAGAAGGGGGGAAATTAGTTATGTGGGCCTCGACAAATGAGGTCGGTGCCACGCGTTCTTACCTGATAATAGTGAAACTGGGCCGCATCCAGGACGACGATATCCCCGTGATTCACTGATTTGCCGGCCGCCAAAAAACGATTGTAGATTTGACCTGCTGCAGTCAATCCCCCGGAGCCTAGATGTACCGAACGGTAATGCAACAGACGGCTTATCAGCAAGGAAGGACACTTACCTCCACCGACGACAACCACCTTGAACTTGTCCTTGGTGGTCGTGCTCGCGAATCGGACACGTCGAGCAGTTTGCCTCGAGAAACGAGAACTGTAAGCAGTGAACATCGATGGTCAATTGGGCAACGGCAGAAGAACCAAGGGGGAGATATACTCGATTTATTCCCCCGCGCCCGCATTGTGTTTGATTGCCATGATGTCGTGGTAACAAATCAAGCAAGAATGGCGAAATCATGGCGCGTGACTTGTCGAATGTATGTGATAACAAATCTGTATTCGGTAAAATCTTCCCAACTGTTCATGCATGGAATTCTTCGATTTCGATTCGTAGAGTCGGACTCACATCACTGGGGATTCGCGATCATCATTGCTCTGCCACTTTGGATAAAAACTTTGTATGATCGGGACTACTTGGTATTGGGGGCTCCGACGGTGGACTTACAGGTACCGACCCCACGAGACACTCGGAATCATATGTTACAGTGTTGCTCTCACTCACCGCTAATGCCACCGTGATGGGCGCCTCGGCGTGTACAGTGGCCAGGGTGCAGGGCTAAGGCTGGTGACACTCACGCCGTCACCGTTGCCCTTCTCAAGCGGGCCTTCGTTCCGTCCTCAATACCTCGTTTTCTGCTTCGAAGAAAGCTTCCTTGGATGTCGAGCACTGGCCCACAATGTCCCCAATCAGAGTGCAGTAGCACTTCAGCTGTGAATTCCGGACCTTGCACTGTGGTTTACAAGCTAACCCACCCTGTAGTATGACGCGCGAGAACATGCTCGGCTAACCAGGAAGATTGATTCCACAACTTTGGATCCTGTGAGCGAGGCAGGAGAGTTAGTGATCACGGGTATGAGCTCCCCCTCCATACTTTCAGCAGTGCCTGCTGACAGCAAGCTAGATATCCGGGCAACAGATCTTACTACTGGTCTAAGACGAATTCCTGCCGGCTTTTATATCGTGGTGCGACACAGTGGCTATGAGTGGAGGACGACGAACAAACCGGTGCTACTGAACAACGATGCTGTAGATTGGAGCGAGCCCATCCCGATGTGGGTGCTCCCGCCTCTTGCTCGCCTTCATTCTGGCGTGTGCTGAGTCGGGTTGTAGACCATCCGATCGCTTTGGTACAGTTTGCTTGAGGATTTATGCGGCTTTTCAATTTCAACCCATGCTAGGGAATGGAGAACTTCTTCGAGAGTTGGTGATTGGCGGTGAAGAGTTATGGAGTTGCCCTGCCAATAAACTTTGTGGGTAGTACTGAGTACTTTCTGTCATCGGGATACTACTCACACCCCGTAGCATTTACCTTTCCGGACGGTGACAAGGCTACATCCCCTTGTTCGTCGCTCTTGGTTGTTCTGGGGCGGAGAAAGCACGAGAGCATTGACTCATTAGAGGAAAGGGTTCTTATCCCTCATTGCGTGAGTACTAGACGGTGTGCCAACCTCTTTGTAATTCAATGTTTGTCAGTCGACGACAGAACCACTCGACCCCCTCCAAGAGGCGACAAATCAGGGCTACAGTGCTTTCTTGCACTATCGAAGGCATGGGGAAACCCAAGATCTCAGCTATTCCATCGAAAAATTTGCGCTTGCACTAGACATTTGCCCCCTGGACCATCCTTGTCGTGCCGTTGCCCAATCAAATCTGGCGATGGCAAGGTTCTTCCTCTATCTGGATAATGAAAGCGATAATTCTCTCGACGTCCCCATCATTTTATATCGCGATGCACTCGCCGCCCGTCCCATAGGCCATCCTGACAGACCGGCTACTTTGATTCAGTTGGCCACCGCTCTTCTCTCGCGATTCGATGAGCGACGCCAGGAGCTCGATGCAGTACAGGCTGCAGGATTGCTACGCGAAGCCATTAGTCTCACCCCCACCGAGAGACATGAGAACAAAGCCGCGGCCTTTCTACTCGAGATGCACACTGGAGGGACGGAGGGTAATGATCAAGCAATTGGTCAGACCTCGGCAGGGCAGGGTTCAGCGACGGTAAACGAGGATCCGTGGGCATTGAGTGCGATGCTATTGCACCGTTTCGAACAATGTGGTGATTTAGCCGACCTACAGTCTGCAATTTCGCTCTTGGAAGCAACTGTGGCTTCTGCTCTGTCTACAGAGGTTCAGTATTTTGGAGGTTTGACAAGACTCAGCAGCGCTTTGTTGTGCCGATTCTTTCGCCTCGGAGAACTGAGTGACCTTGAGCAAGCAATTGCGAGGTCCGCGGAAGCTGTCGGGCGCACCCCTCCTGGCCACCCCAACAAACTTGATTGCATGAACACTCTGGCGGTCGCCTTGAAAACCCGTTTTGAACGACTAGGCGATTTGGATGACCTCGAACAAGCGATCTCGAAGCTCAGGGAAGCTGTCACATGCGCCCCAGATGGTCGCCTCGACAAACTCCGCTATTTGAACAGTCTCGCCAACTGCTTTTTCGCTCGCTTTGAGCGACTTGGCGATCTGGGTGACCTCGAAGATGCGATCTCTAGATCCATGGAAGTTGTCGAGCTCACCCCTGATGAACATCCTGACAAACCTGGCCGCCTCAACAATCTTGCCAATTTCTTCTCCGCTCGTTTTAGGCGTGTAGGCGAGCTGGGTGACCTGGAGCAGGCAATTTTAAGGCACAAGGAAGCAGTCGCAATCACCCCTAGTGGAAGCCCTGACAAGCCCAACTATCTGAGCAGCTATGGCTCCTCCCTCCTCGCTCGCTTCCAGCGGCTCGGCGAGATAAATACCCTCGACAGTGCAATTTCGATTCTTCGGGAAGCCGTCGAGCTAACCCCTGATGGTCACCCTGACAAACCTGACAACCTGGGGAGGCTCGCAGGGGCCTTTGAATCTCGTTTCGAATCTTGCAGCGAGCTGACTGATCTGGAGAGGGCCATTTCAGGGCACAGGAAAGCTGTGGAGCTTACATCCGATGGTCACCGTTCCAGATCCATCCACCTGAGCAACCTGGGGAACTCGCTCCTTGTTCGATCCCAACAGGTCGGCGAGCTGAAAGACCTGGAGGAAGCAATCTCGAGACACAAGGAAGCCGTCAATCTCTTTCCCGAACATCATCCCGACATACCTGTTTGTCTCAACAATCTCGCTAACTCTCTCAGCACCCGTTTCGAGCAACTCGACAAACTTGATGACCTCCAGGAGGCGATTTCAAATTACAGGAAAGCCGCCGAACTCATCCCCGATAATCACCCTTGCAAACCAACCTTCCTAAGAAACCTCGGAAATACCATCCTCACTCGATTCGAGCGGCTCGGGGAACAGGACGACCTCGAGGAAGCAATTTCGAAGCTCAAAGACAGCAACGGGCTTACGCCCGATGATCATATCAGTAAACCTGCCTGTCTGGGAAGTTTGGGAAGCTCCCTCCTCACACGTTTCGAACGACTGGGCGAGCTTGGCGATTGCGAGGAAGCAATTTCAAGGCTCAGAGAGACAGATAAACTCATTCCTGACGGACATGTCGATAAGGCTGGCTGGACGAGTAACCTCGGTAACGCCCTTTATGCTCGTTTCAACCGACTCGGCGCGCTGGGTGACCTTGAGGAAGCAATTTCGATCTACATCAAGGCTGTCGAATTCATTCCCGATAATCATGCAAACAAAGCCATTTACCTCAGAAACCTTGGCAATGCCTTACTATTTCGTTTCGAGCGGCTCGGAAAGCTGAGCGACCTTGAAGAAGGGATTTCCAGGTTCAGGAGGGGTGTAGAACTCCGTACCAAAAGTGATGCGGACAAACTTCGGGCCGCCAGTCTCAACGATCTTGGCAATGCCTTGAGAACTCGTTTCGAACAGCTCGGCGAGCTGAGCGATATCGAGGAAGCAGTGTTGATGCTCAGAAAATCCGTGGAACACTCCCCAGATAATCGCTTTGAAAAACCTGTTTATCTTAACAATCTTGGAGCTGCCTTCGTTGCGCGCTTCGAGCGCCTCGGCGAACCAGGAGATATCGAGGAAGCGATTTCGAGGCTCAGGGAAGCTGTTGAGCTAACACCTGACAATCATCCCAGTAAACCCACCCGCCTCAATAATCTCGGCAGCTGCTTTGACGCTCGTTTTGAGCAGGTCGGTCAACTGAGCGACCTCGAAGAAGCTATCTCGCTACTCAAGAAGACCATAGTCCTTGGACCCGATGATCACCCTGACAAGCTCGCCTATCTCACTAATCTCGGCAAATCCCTTAGAATGCGTTTCGAGCGGCTTGGCCAGCCAGGCGACCTCGGGGAAGCCATTTCAAGTCTTAGGAAAGCTGTTGAACGCACCCCTGATAACCACCCCGAAAAGCCAAGCCGTCTCAGCAATCTCGCAATCTCCCTTGGAACTCGTTTCGAGCAGTATGGGGACCCGGCCGATCTCAATGAAAGAATTTTGAGGTCCAAAGAAGCGGTAGAGCTCACCCCTCATGGTCATTCTGATAGATCTGCCTATGAGAACAACCTTGCCATTGCCTTCAGGGTTCGCTTTGACAAGCTTGGCGACTCGAGCGATCTAGAACAAGCACTTTCCCAATTCTCGCATGCCGCATCTGCCTCTACCGGTCAAACCCTCGTTCGTTTCCGTGCCTCACGGGAATGGATCTCGTGCGCTCAGACTTGTGGGCACTCCTCTCTCCTTCGGGCATATTCTGTTGCAATCGATCTACTACCTCAACTCGCTTGGATTGGTTTGTCCCTCAGCCACCGTTACCATGAACTCGTTCAAGGTGCAGATGTCGTGCGGGAAGCGGCGGCAGCAGCTTTGGATGCAGGACAGCCCCAAACCGCGGTGGAGTGGCTTGAGCAGGGGCGTTCCGTCGTCTGGGGGGAGTTGTTCCAACTCCGTAGCTCCTATGAAGAGTTGGCATCTGCTCACCCGGATCATGCGAATCGACTCCGGAAACTATCGGCCGCATTGGAGCATGCTAGTTCCACTCGCGATAAACTCTTTTCCTTACTAGTGGAACAGAGTCAAAGTGTAGAGCTTCCCTCGGCGGTGTCTTTGGAACAAGAAGCTGAGAGGCAGCGTGCGCTCGCAATTGAACGCGATCATCTTCTGCAAGATATTCGGGGCTTCCCAGGTTTCGAGCGGTTCCTCTTACGCAGAGAATTCTCTCAACTCCGTGCTTCAGCACACTCGGGGCCGGTGGTGATACTCAACGCTGCGGAGAAGCGCTGTGATGCATTGGTTATTCTCGCCGATAAGGGGGACGTAATGCATGTTCCACTTCCTAATTTCACTCGCGCACGTTCCGCGGCTCTTCAAAATGGACTAGATAGCTTGCTTGGCTTCGTGCGTGCCACAGCAAGTGAGGACCGGGAAGGACATCGTGTCGCATTGAAACAGGTTCAATGGGAATCTGTCTTGTCCACGCTGTGGAAAGGTGTCGTCAAACCTGTCCTCGATGCCCTAGCATTTTCGGTATGTGACATCGTAGTAAAGAAATGTATCGCTAATTCATTCATGGTGCTTTGGGAACAGGATCCAGGGAACCTATCGCGCATTTTCTGGTGTCCTACCGGGCATTTCACGTTTCTCCCTATTCACGCAGCCGGTCTTTATGGCTCCCAGTTTTCGGAACCTGGGCACAAGATATCTGATTTCGTGATCTCGTCATACGTGCCTACTCTCAGTATCCTTTCACCTTCACACAACCTGGATGCCACTCCTGTCGGCAGTGTCCGTCTCCTTACTATCCCTCAGCCACATTCAGACGGTCAATCCCGACTCCCAGGTGTGCATGCAGAGCTGGAACATATTAGGTCGGCAATACGGAACTCTTCCGAGGCCCCAGTGACCCTCATGGAGTCGGCGTTGGGGACAGTCGAAGAAGTTCTCGAGCTGATGAAGGCCTCCAACTGGGTTCATTTCGCCTGCCACGGCATTCAAGACCCCGAGAATCCGACGGACAGCGGACTCTGTCTCGCTGACGGGCGGCGCCTCAAAGTGTCAGATATGCTGTCTTTGTCACGACCACGTGGCAGCGGCGGGCTCGCGTTTCTCTCTGCATGTCAGACGGCCAAGGGCACGGTGAATTTATCGGATGAAGCGATTCATATCGCTGCCGGGATGCTGTTTGCGGGATATAGCGGGGTGATTGGCACGTTGTGGTCGATCGGGGATAGCGTTGCGCCTGGTGTGGCCAGGGACGTGTATGAGCAACTTTTTAGGGAGAGAAAGGTGCCCGAATGTCGAGATGCTGCACGGGCCCTGCATGATGCTGTCGAGCGTCTGAGGGAGAGTAACGCACCGTTCGTGGAGTGGCTCCCGTTTATTCATGTAGGACTCTAGCCTCCCCGAAGAGGTATCATTCGTTTCGAGTTGCGTATAAGAAGGTAGTTGATTGTGATGAGGTAGAGTTGCTTGGGGAACACATGTTGGAATCAGAGAAACAAGTAGTTGTACATGAAGCGACGTGACAAAATGTGATACAGATAACTTTAAACAAACAACGCAAGGGAATACAAGCAAGGAAACCAATGATGTCCGTGTACTCAGGTTTTATTTCGCCGCATTCTTCCTGATCTGCTTCAACCTCTTGTCTGTAAGACGACGACGATTGGGTATACTACCAACACCTTCCTCGTATATTCTCTAGACTCAAAGTTAGCATGCCAGACCAGTAATGTACAATTATACATCACCCTGAGGATAAATGTACACATCCGGAATCCCTGCTTTCCCCGTCGCATCTCGGCCTTGGCAGATATTAGTTGAGATATCGTTAGAGACGCGTCACTTACCCTATCGACCACGTAGAGCCCATCGTACCTATACCTATCAGGCGGTATGAGTGGTGAGTAGCCAAGGGTATCATATAGCTCACCCTTCAGCAGGCGAGTAAAAACTTTTATCGTTCTTGCCTCGCGTGACTCGTACAGGTCGTTTCGTCTCGCACGAGACCTAGAATGGAATGAGCCACTGCAACGCGCCACCTGACAAAACGCACCGTTAACGCCTTATTACCTGTCGAATCGAACGATTGGTTTGAAATCTGAGTCTAGGAGAACGTCAGAGGCTGAAGATGCGGTAATGCTCGACGGGCGCACCCCGTAATCGTCCCTCCCCCCTGTGGCTTCTTTGAGACATGCTTGTAGCCAACGTGACAAAGTGAAACATACCCGAACCGACATACGTTCTACGGATAAAACAATAAGAACGAGAATGGGGATCAAAAATGGTTCATCATACATGTGATCTCCTGCGTCGATGTCGTCTTCGTAGCCATCGGCCAGACAAATTGAATATGCACCCTCCTCCGGATCTCCGTGGATCCCTGCTTGCAGTTGTGTGTGAACACCAGATTCCAAAAGCTTTTTCCTGATGTTCGGAAATGTGTTGGGTGTTAGGACAACATAAATGGTGAAGAGGGCGCTTGCCTGCTTGTGAACTTGGTATAAACGGGAATGCCCTCGATATGGCCAAAGACCCTTCCTCTGGTAAAGTGTAAAAATAGTAACGCGTAGGGGAGAATCGCGGGACTTGCTTTGATGCGAAGGAACTTGAGTGAGACTCCTCGTCCATTTACTTCGATGCCGATACGACGTGGTAATAGAGTTCAAGAAGAGAAACAATAAATGATTCCGCTCGTCGGTCCGCTTACGGCCCGAGGTGCTCTCTTGATGTTGAAGGTCTCGAGCCTGGACCCTCAGTGTAAGTTTACGATTCTCTAGAACCCCGCCATCCACCAGTAAACTCCACGGTCGATCACCTTGAACTTGGGGAGGTGTTCCGTATCAAGTGCTCAATCCCAGAGCATTCGGCGTGTCCGCGACGCCGTATCATGCACTGGCAATCGTTTGGCTCGCACAACTGGCACCCTCTGTCAAACGAACGATGAAGGCCCGACGTTCAACTACCACAAGGATATCTTCGGACGTCGTCGAATCTTTTCTTACTTACCATCTATGTGAGTGGAAAAAAAATTGCCCAAAATTGATATTTTTTGAACCGTGAGTCCGAGAAGCTGGCAAATAATTACATAACCGGGAACACCGACATTACAGTAACGCCCTCCGAGGAGGGCAATCAATATTGAAGAACGTCCAACGCCGAGTAACGGCATACACCGGTGCATGCCAAAAGTTGGCCCTGCAACCTCAGGAGAAGCTCTAGCGACGACATCATGATCGTCATGGGAAACCTCTTCATTAATCATGATGAATCGAATAACGACGAAAACCCTGCCAGCCTAGTCTCCAGTCAATTAAGTCAAAACATTGAGTTTAAGCATGTTGAACTGGTTTGGTTCCTGAATCGAAATCAACATAACACTGCTGAATTACAAACGTCGCCGCGGTTTTTTGGCTGCTTCATGATGTTATACTCGGCCGTGACGGAACCGTTCTTCCGGATCCGAGATCTCATATGGCGTCTCGTGCCCGCAAAGTGTGTGCTCTTTCGCTATACGAGGTACATCTGTGTCTCATCTATGGTCAGTCGTTTCGGTGGATTGAACACCGTGCTTTTGAATCCCTCAGGAAATTTGCGGATGCTTTTCCCGGTTGTGTTGGTTGAACCGGTAGTGACGCACGGGTATGTACTGCTCCGTACTTTGCCACAGGCACAAGCACCACGTATACATCATCTCCAGGGCCCAAAGGACAGCTGCACCAGTTGCTTCTGCCTAGTTCTTCATCTACGGTCCTGAGTAGTTCATAATGGAATATCACGATAAATGTGAGATTCACAGAGCGGACCCGTTGGAGATGGTCGGACATATCGCCAATCGACGTCCTAGCGCCGCCGTAATGTCCTCTTGATTTGAGAATCCATGATTCATGGTCTGGCACACATCAAAAAATCCGCGGACTCACAGGAGATAGGGAACGAGTTCGGATACACCTCTGATTTATTGCTGACGGGGCGGAAGCTCTACTGGTAACTGTTTCACAAATCTCGAATCTCGACGGGTGTGCTTTGATGCCCGAAACTCAGGTATTGTACAAGACAACACCGTGATCCAGGCAGCCCCCAGTTTTTGGTCGATTGACAGGATGCTTCGAGCACGAGTACCAAAAATACTTGCCTTGCCATATTGGCAACCTGAGTGACGCGTTGAACGTAAAGAGGAACCACGCATACATCAGTTTTGTTACCAATGCACAACAATATTTACTTCCTTGAACTTGGACGTATGGTGCCACTGGTGAGCGGGAAATAATGCCCGATCTTCTGAATCGCGACAAATGAGGCGGCAATGCGAGTTTCGGCATAAACATTCCCCGCAGTCGTGGTAAGGGACAGGTACAAGAACCTGAAATCTGATCGTGAAACCGAAACTCTCGACTTCAGAACAAACAAGCGTTAAGAATGCGACCACTGGCATTATATTACCGGGCATGGCTGAAGTGGTGAAATTTGAGGAGTTGAAGAACTTTGGCTTGTCCGACTCGGATTACGTAGGATAATCAGTTCTCCCACGGCTAATGTTCGGATGGTGACTAGGTCATTGCAAACAGTCATGCAGTTGCCATCATGTCGAGTGCTCACAGCCAAAACTGCCCAATTTATCAGGCAATTTCTTTCATATTTCGCCTTATACTTCCGACGGGGCTGTCAGATTCATTTTCAGTCTCGACGGCACGAATCTACGACACCTCGAGCAGCTCTTCGCTACCGTCAGTGCACTAATGCTGTACCCGGGGAAAATCAGTCTCCAAGGGAGATACAGCCTACTAAATGGCCAACGTCAGTGTTACACAGGACCATCTTCCGGGATCAGACGTCTCAAGCGCTATGTAGCCACTAAGACGAGCACCAAATGTTTCAACAGACTGCAGGAGACCGGAAGAATAGACCCGTACGAATCCGAGGGAGTCACAGAATGTCAGTTTTAGCCGTTGTCGCAGGGTATTCCGACTCACTTTTCCTGATTGTTGTGATGCCAGTGTGTCTCCTTTTTGCTACCGGCGCTAGATATACAGATACCCGTCGGACCTAATTGATTGTTCCTAATTTCCTGTATTACCTAGACGTTGGTGGGTACGTGTCGTTCTGGACGTTACTGCGCAGCAAACTAATCTGTTGCTGTCCTTCATTGCAACCAGCAGTCATCCAGTCCGCTCTCCAGGCCCAGATTACGAACCCGTGACGCAAAAGTATATGACGTGGCACTGTACTATGGTACTCGAAGGGTACGGGTTCCAGAACAGTGCGCAAGTGGGGGCTGAGCTCTGCAGACAGGGCTGAACTTATTGTGCCTCATCGATCGTTGAGGTTTTCGATATAAGGGGTGCACGAGCAGCCCAGGGTGGTCCACTACAATCCCATAGAAACATCTGAGATGTTGTCCCTGTCTTTACTTGCGCTTTCGATCTTATCCATTTCCATTTCTGGTGCATTGTCGCTCCCCAAAAAGTTGGCGACGACCAACGTCACATCAAGTGCGACCCTTGGACCTACAAGCACACTTACTCTCGTGAACGCCAACATCGCACCAGACGGATTTAACCGATCGTAAGTCGACGTTGATCGATACCTCTAAACGGATTCCTGACGTCTTTCAGAACGGTCCTTGTTAATGGCGTTTATCCTGCACCATTGATTTCAGTCCAAAAAGTGAGATTACAATGATCGCCAAATCGCTTGCTGACATCTTCTAGAATAATCAACTTACTCTTAATGTAGTCAACCAACTCACAGATACCACCATGGATGTAGAAACCAGTATCGTAAGTAGTCGTACAGCTCATTTCGCCATCCTTTTTAATGCACTTCCCGTAGCATTGGCACGGAATTTTTCAACAAGGAGGAACAAATTGGGCTGATGGTGTTGTTTGGGTTACTCAATGCCCAATTCAACCCCAGAAATCGTTCCAATACCAATTCAATGTCGGAAGCCAGACTGGGACCTACTGGTACCATTCACACTATGCAAATCAATACTGTGACGGACTCCGAGGACCTTTGGTCATCTATGATCCTCAGGACCCTCTCAAATCCATGTATGACGTTGACGATGGTACGTTTACTTCAAATTTTCCAGTGTCTTATGCTGAATTTCGATTAGCTACCACGGTTATAACCCTCTCAGATTGGTGAGCAAAACCTTATTTGATGAACATCTTTAGCTGACCCGGATTTAGGTATCATGAATCATCTCACATACTTGGCGCTATTTTCGGAGCAGTTACTGCAAATTCGACGTTGATCAACGGCCTTGGTCGCTACTCTGGAGGCCCAGCAACCGCGCTCGCAGTCATTAATGTTCAGCAAGGACTACGTTATCGCTTCCGCGTCGTCGGCTTGTCTTGCGACCCCCAATTCAACTTCACGATTGATGGCCACCGCATGACCATCATCGAAGCAGACGGGAATGAAGTGAACTCTGTACAAGTCGATTTCTTGCCTGTCCTTGCTGGTCAGCGCTACTCCGTGGTTGTTACCGCAAATCAGACAGTTGGAAACTACTGGATTCGGGCTAGTCCAAACGGTGGCTCGACAGACGGTGGCATAAATTCAGGCATATTACGATACAAAGGAGCAGCCACCCAGGATCCCACGACGACAGCCGGCCCGTATCAACTCGCGTTCAATGAAAGCAACCTTCACCCCCTGGTCAACCCAGCAGCTCCTGGGGTTGCTGGAGTCGGAAAAGCGGACATGAGCATTGTACTTGCTCCTGGTCAGAACACGTCGCAGTGGTTCACACTCAACGAGGTCGCCTTTGTTGACCCCCCTGTCCCTGTGCTTCTTCAAATCCTCAGCGGAACATTGCAAGCCTCGCAGCTGTTGCCAACCGGAAGTGTTTATCAACTCCCCTCGAACAAGGTGATAGAGATAAGCTTCCCCAACCCCACTTTAGCTCCCGGCGGTCCCGTGAGTGTTACGCTAGTGAAATATCGGTTCAAGCTAACTCTTGCATGCCTCCTCAGCACCCTATTCATCTGCATGGCGTACGTGATTCACTTTGAGCTTTGTCTTTAGCCAAGCAAACATTCTTTTCTAGCACTCATTTTCCGTCGTGAGGGTTGCGGGTTCCACCACGTACAATTACGCGAATCCTGTCCGTCGCGATGTGGTGTCCATCGGCAGCCTTGCTACAGATAATGTAACGATCCGTTTCACGACCGATAACCCTGGACCTTGGTTCCTTCACTGGTGAGTAGACTGCTCAAAGAATCTGATCTGATCTCTCACTTTCATTCCAGTCACATTGACTGGCATCTTCACCAGTGCGTTCAATTCGATCCCATTGACTTTGGTTTGTAGAGCTAACCCCTGTTTCCAGCGGATTCGCCGTTGTCATGGCCGAGGCAACGGATCAAGTGGCTACGGAACAAGTTCCCAGTACGTTATCCTGCCTTGCACTAGCCGCGACTGCGGAGATTGATTCCATGCCATCACAGCCGCCTGGAGTCAATTGTGCAATAATTAGCCTGGGGCAATCACGCTCCGATGATTTCTGATACAATTAAGCGTTAAAGCTGTGCATGCATAGCTCTCGATTTCTCGTCGTTCCTTCAGCCCAACGTTCGTTTCTCGTCATTAATATTGCCTTTAACCGGATATTTATGAAGGACTCTCGTCATGACCTATGTCTTAAGTAAATTTATGGGATACTTAATCCTCGGAATGCTTATTGTCTCGATTATCTATGTGGTCTATTCTAATATAATGCGGATTTTTATTATATTCCTGGGGATGGTGGTGTAGACTGCATCCACGAGGACGGCCTTACCTTGTGTCTGAGTCGCCTACCGGCAATATTCTGATGGGCTGGGTCCATACTGACGTCCACTTGGATTGCCGCCCACTCAGCGGTGCCTTCCGGTGGCCACGCTGGTCCATCTACTTGTAGAAATACTCATGGCGTCATTCGACATCGGACCGAACCGAACCCTACGGAATTGTTTGTTGTGGGGCAGGATTTCCCTATCCCTATCTTCGATCAAACAATGAGCGCCTAGCCGTGGGAGCCACATATTTCGGTTCTTTCGCCTGTGGTTAGACCTGGGTGCCACGATCACGATCAAACTCTGCATATGCCCCAATTGGACTCGACGCGAGTACCATATCAACAACCTGGCAATCTGGATTGAATAGGCCAACAATTACTTACATACTAGCAGGGCCATCGCTGGCGTGATCAACAAAATCTATGTACTAGGTTCGATTCACCAGTCATACCGGAAGAGACTGAATTTATCAAAGTGCCAGGAGGGGGGGAGGTTTTGGCTGTACTGGCTGATGTGGCACGCACTTGAACAAGTGCAACGATGTTGAAGGCAAGTCTACCGCTTACGCCACTGCCATCAAATGGTGGTGAAGGAAAATGTCGACAATGGCAGGCTGCCAGTGGCTCTGGGTTACAGTCACGATGTTGCGGCCACCAGATCTGAGAAACAGCCTTTCGACTTGTAGGTGATTCGGTGGTCGCTGCATGAGTAGGAATCGGGAAGGTTCTATTTACGGTGAGTCCAGCGGCAGTAAGGGGGTTACTTACTGAGTTTCTTTATCCACATAGAATGGACATCTTAGATGTCGAACGGGCCCATCAAACACCCTCATGGATCCTCTTGACCCGACATTAGCATGTTCGTTATGGGGGGAGTATACTGTACCACGAGAACATATGTGCACAACTGGTATCTGTTTTTCCCTTGTGCATCTCGGCCTTGGGGGATATCGGTCAAGTTGCATGGTGAGAATATCAGCTACTTGCTCTTTGGCAAGCACATAATTATTTTTGCCATTAACAGGACACACCCTCGCAGAGTGTGAAACGCTTCGACGCACCAATAACGCCTTGTTTCCATCCTTGCCGAACGACTGAGTTTTAGTTTGAGCCTAGAAGAGTGTCGGAGGAATCAGGACATGTCAGACCCATCTTGTCCTTGTTCTACCCTCTTGTGACAGTGTAATTGTTCGAGACGTGTTTGTAGATGTTTGTAGCCCGCATGGTAAATTGCAAAGCACATCGGAACAGACGTAAATGCAGCGTGTAAAAGCGATCAGTAACGGTGAGACTGCTGGTCAAAGTCAAGTCATTACATTGAATCTCCATGGTCTACGTTGTCTTCGTAGTGACATCAGCAAGGTGTATTCTCTATGAAATATGATCGCCGGGCCAAGAGTCAATCGGCGATGGCGTCAATACTCTGACTCGGAGTCGGAAGTACGCCGATATGTAAATGCTATATGTATTTGGACTATGTCACTGCGGAGTTATAATTTACACTTTGTGTCACTGTAGCGCCCGTTCTTCAAATTCTCGAACATTACACGCGGGAGCATGTACCTGCTCTGATAGAACCTTGACTAGGGTAGACATATCTAAGCTTTGATCTCAATGGGGGCGCAGGCGAGAGGGATGTAGCCCATGGTAATATTTGATCTATTACGTACGCACAACCTCTGCCTATGCTTCTCCCACGGCCTGCATGAGGTGTTCATCCGAATCATTTGCGATGATCGTATCATACGGGGTTGTTACTACTTACTTGACATACTCTCCTCTATCAGGAAATGACTTGGTCGAATTCGATATTTCGCCATCCGGGAAGACACTTCCGTCGGCGCTGTCAAGTGCAATCATTCCGACGCCGCGAAATTTCGGGACAGTCTGCACTTTTTGGCAGTGAATAACTACCGTCGGTGCACCAATGCTGTACTCCGGATAACTAGCCATCATTCCCCGCGAGGGGGATACAGCCCGCTAAGTAACCGACGTCACCAAGTTACGCCGAACCACCGGCGAAGTGTCACGATATCCGAAATCGTAGTGCCGCCACTACTGAGAAACCCAATTGGCCCAATGCAGAACACATCTGTATCTTGTCACGCCCATCAAGTCCAGTTCTCGCCATTTTTGCTTGGGTATTCGGGACCCTCGTTCCATTTCAATTGGTGCGATATGCCACCTCCTTGTTGCCGCTCACCGCCAAAATACAGACATCCTCCGGCGCCTGTGATCGTTCCTAACTTCCTGTATCACCTGGAAGTTGACAGGTGCGCGTCCCCTCCCACTCGGTTATGCGCCGCAAAGTAATCTGTTGTTGCCCGTGATTGCTACCAGGAGTCATCCAGACCGTTCTCCAGGACCAGGTTACGAATCTGCCATTCCTCATACAGCCATTTTCTGGTGCCTTCTTGTCGTGTAAGGAACAAGATTGATAGAACGGGCGACGGAGAGCGTTCCCCGTGCAGGCCGATGCCATGACACTGGATCTTGGAACTCGGGCGGGATAGGAGTAAGAATGAGCACATGTCACGGTTGAGGTCTTCCTCCCGGGACATTGGGCTTTAAGTACCATCGATCGGGCTGGGGTTCGCAACTATAAAAAGGCACGAGCCATCCACTATCATTCACTCCAAATCCCTTGTAACATCTGAGATGTTATCCCTGTCTTTCCTTGCGCTTTCGCTCTTCACCTGCTCGAGTTCTAATGCATTGTCGTTCCCAAAAACTTTGGTGACGACCAACGTCACGTCGAGCGCGACCCTGGGACCTAAAAGTCAACTTAATATCGTGAACGCTAATATCGCGCCAGATGGATTTAGTCGATCGTAAGTCGACGTTTTGTTCTTGCACCTGAATATGTTCCTGACGTTTATCAGTGCGGTCCTCGTCAATGGCGTCTACCCTGGGCCATTGATTTCGGTCCAAAAGGTGAAATTACGGTGTTAGCTCGGTCGCGCACTCATATCTTTTAGAACAATCAACTTACTCTTGAAGTTGTCAATCAACTGACTGACACGACCATGGACGTGGAAACCAGTATCGTGAGTTGCTATATCTTTCGCGTGGAAACTTGTAATTTGATACACTTCTCAAGCATTGGCACGGAATCTTCCAGAAAGGAGGGACAAACTGGGCTGACGGTGTTTCTTGGGTTACTCAGTGTCCAATTCAACCACAGAAATCGTTCCAATACCAGTTCAATGTTGGAAGTCAAACTGGAACATACTGGTACCACTCGCATTATTCAACTCAATACTGTGACGGACTTCGAGGCCCCCTGGTGATATACGATACTCAGGATCCTCTCAAATCCATGTATGACGTTGACGATGGTACGTTTTCGTGGGTTACTATGGGTGCCTTGCGTTGAACCCCCAAATAGCTACCACGGTTATAACTCTCTCCGATTGGTGAGCAAAATCTTTTGTGACCAAAGTTTGCGGCCAACCCGTATCTAGGTACCATACGTCGGCTGTCCAACTCGGCACCATTTTGGGACCGGTGACAGCGGATTCGAGTCTAATCAACGGTCTCGGCCGCTACTCCAATGGCCCAGCAAGCCCGCTCGCAGTGGTCAATGTCCAACACGGGTTACGCTATCGCTTCCGCGTGGTCAGCATGTCCTGCGATCCTCGATTCAACTTCACGATTGATGGCCATCGGATGACCATCATCGAAGTAGATGGGAATGAAGTGAACCCTGTGCAAGTCGATTTCTTGCCTGTCCTTGCTGGTCAGCGCTATTCTGTGGTTGTTACAGCCAACCAGACAGTTGGAAACTATTGGATCCGCGCTAGTCCAAACGGTGGCCCAACCGACGGTGGTCTCAATTCGGCTATCTTGCGATATAAGGGAGCACCATCCCAAGATCCTACGACGACAGCCGGCCCGTATCAACTCGCGTTCGATGAGGGCAAACTTCACCCACTGTCCAATCCGGCTGCTCCTGGGGTACCCCAACCTGGGAAGGCAGACATGAACATCGTGCTTGCTCCCGGTCTCAATACGTCTGGATACTTTACATTCAACAACAAGTCCTATGAAGACCCCTCCGTCCCTGTGCTTCTTCAGATTCTCAGCGGATCATTACACGCTTCGCAACTGCTCCCAAGCGGGAGTGTCTATGAACTTCCGGCGAACAAGGTGATCGAGCTCAGTTTCCCCAACCCTACTGCTGCTCTTGGCGGTCCGGTGAGTGTAGCATTCATAAATCCTAGGTTCGCGCTGACTGTTACACACATCTTTAGCACCCTATTCATTTGCATGGTGTACGTAGCCCATTGTAACCATTTTCCCCTTGGCTCACAAATAATTTTCTGCAGCACGCGTTTTCCGTCGTAAGGGTTGCGGGTTCCACCACCTATAACTTTGCAAATCCGGTTCGTCGCGATGTGGTGTCCATCGGCAGCCTTGCTACAGATAACGTGACGATTCGTTTCACGACTGATAACCCAGGTCCTTGGTTCCTTCACTGGTAAGGTACTCAAAAGGATCATGTTAGACGAGCTCACGTTCCCGTTTCTAGCCACATCGACTGGCATCTTCACCAGTGCGTTCAATTCAAATTCGACTCGCCTCGATTAGTAAAGCTGATCTCTCTCTAGTGGATTCGCTGTTGTGATGGCGGAAGCGACGGATCAAGTAGCTACGGAACAGGTTCCGAGTATGTCACCTCGCCAATGCTTGCGCAAGCTGTAGAGACTGACGCCTCTTGTCACAGCCGCCTGGAATCAATTGTGTAACAATTAGGCCCAAGCAGGACGCTCGCACCAGGTGGGGAGCGTGAGCAAAAAAGGTTAAACTTAAAGTTTCAAGCCGTGCATAATGCACGGTTCTCGTTCCTTGGATCCGCTGTTGGTGCCTTTGACAGGATATTTATTATTAACACTCCTCCAAAGGATATATTATCATAAATCTACCGTAACTTCCGTGATAGTCATCTATCACCCCCTGTAGTTATTATACTTACGAACTCATCAGAGTATACTGCGGAATCACACTTTTATTTCTTGTACTCGCATGAACTTGGATACGCGATGTGATGCGCATCTAGAGGAATCGTACGTTCGACTAGTTTTATGGTTATTGAATGACTTCGATCCCGGATGGTGAATGTGGCGGTGACTTATTCAATGCCGACTGAGGCATTAGTGGTGTCCGATGAGTGGTGGGACTTGGGAGTCCGTGAGGTTCGTTTATGATGGTGGGGCTGGAGTAGACTATATGTACATTGTAGGGTGGGGATTTTTGCCTGGAGGGCTCTCCGGCCCAACACACTATGGAAACGACTGACCTGCGTTCCCATCAGGAAGGAGCCTTCGACGCATGCAGCACAACTCAGCCCCCCACAGAAAGAGGAGGTTCCAAAGACATGGGAGACAACCAGTGGGTGGGCACAGGAGACATAGGTATGGATTGATACCAGGGGACGCAGCAGTGGACACGGTGGTATGTGTACGATTTATGCGAGTGGATGCGCTGTGGTGAGCGCTTGAGCGCCGAGTACGGCCATGACCTGGACTGCGGTGCGATTTCCCACAGGAGCGCGGGCGGGCCTAGACACAAATGCGAGGCAGGAGCACGCGCCGTACCGCCACAGCTGGCTCACTTCTAGGAAGTCACGTGCCGCGACAGCTGGGCTGAGTCTATCAAATCCACTGTCCAGGGGGACTTTGACTGGCAGTGTGTAAAGTAACGAGCAACCAGAACCATTCTCGACGCCCCAGGCAAGATGTCAACGTCACCGTACGTTGGCTTTGGTGATTGGTGAGTTCCCTGGTTGTCACCACTGGCGCTGACAGGCTATAGCCATGGAATTTTACTGAACATGACACTGACAGATTGCTTGATCTACCGATTGATAGGGCAAGATCTCGTGGATGCTGCAGCAGTCCGGTAGACTTTTACAGACTGCCTTTCGTTGTTTTCTCGACCCCAGTTTCTGGAACATCATCCTTGGTGGCCCGCTGGAATCGCAGCGAACAAAGCCATGTTCCTGGGCGCTTGTTTGGATGACAACAGAGTCGCAAATGCGCTTCGTTTTCTGATGAGTCACATCAAGGACGTCCAAAGGGGGTTGAATTTACATCCGCATGGCGTGCTTGGACGACGCATAGGGGAATGCGGCGTCGATACTTGATACATGCGGCTGGTTGCATGGCTGAGTCCCAGGAGTATCACAGGCGAGTACATACGGCCAAATTGCCTCTACCAGAGCTTGATGACATCGCTGTACAGGATGAGTGCGCATCCAACGTCACCAGGGGGATTCGGCTGGTTCTGTATGGGCCAGTCCTAACTTTTCAATAGTACAACCAACACGCGACCCCCCGGACGCGTTTTTTTTGAAAACTCGACGCTGAAGGTCTTGAGTAAGATTGTACTATCTTTCTCGCCGGTTTGAAAGGACGGGTTCGACGTCGCTCTGCACGATGTCACTTCAAAATATGCCGGATTGCATGCCGTCGCAGGCAACATTGGACAAAGACCCTGATAGTACCTGCAGACGTGTCCGTAGAGAACGAAGTTGACAGGATGGTGCAGGAAGTCGATGTCTCCAACTTGAAAGAACGTGGGGGTCCGGATGTCATTCGACAGTCCCATCCCCTGCGTAGATGGTCGCGAATGCCGGCACCGCTCGAGCGACGTACATGGTCTCTAGTAGACGATAATCTGAAGTTCATACAGTCTTTGGTTATATGGTGTCTTGCAGCCCCGGTGGAGGACGTCATGACCGTCAACGCACGTGACCCCTTCCTGTGCTACAAGTATGCAGCGCAACAGATGATCAAACGAGGGCGTGGAGGGCGCATCATTCTGTCCTCGGGAAGAAAGGAACAATGCTGTTTGCCGCGTATAGTGCCAGTAAGTTTGCTATCAGAGGCCTCACGCACGCTGCTGATATGATGATGTTACTACATTCTGTCACCTTGCTTTATAACGAGATTCTTGTGATCAAACAGCGTTGGAACTCGGCAGATACAACCTTGCAGTGAATTTATGTGCTCCAAGCGTCCTTCAAACGCCAATTCGAAAGACTGTTCTGATCTGATATATAACGAGTTTAAATGTGGTCTACAGTCAACGTGTGAGTCAACGACATCATAGAGTCTGATTTTGGACTTGCTCAAAGTAGCTATGGGTGTCAATGGCTTCGTCGTACGTTTGTAAACTCGCATGGCATTCTCATGTGCATCTGTAGAACGTGTCTACGAATGTCACCACGCATGAGGCCTGAGAGTCAGCCAGAAGACGTCGCTGGCCTTGTTAGTTACCTCGCCTCGAAGGTGTCTCTCTTTCTCATCGGTGAGTATGGTCATCTCATCACGTCTAGTGACTCAAGTACTCATTTCCAATCGATCAAGTTCCAATATAGTGGACTGAATAACCATAGCTGACCATCGACTGAGGGGTCATTTTATCTTGTTTTGATTAGTATTCGAACGAACTTGTTGTGCAGCACATCGTCTGCATCTAGCGTCAAAAACAATAATTTCTGGGCCCAGCTCTGAATGTTGTCCATTAGCAGTGTCCTAGGAGGATGCAGTCACTTGTCGTCATACATACATACAAACTAATTTTACAGAGCGGAGACAAGAAAGTACATAAATAGTAGTAGTCTGATATGTAGACATCCGGATGCTCGTCATCGGACATCACTTTTTCTCTGTCGATCTCTCCACCTCATTGCACATGTCCATCTCATCGCTTGACCTGGAGTTGGTTGCGTCTGTATCCATCTCGTCACTTGAATCCAGCACCAAGTCACTGCTTGACTCGGAGCTATTCATCCGGCGGCCCTTCCTAAGATAACGACATCTTTGGATAGATGAGACAATCTCACAAGCCAGTTGCCTCTGTGTCCATCTCGCAGTTGTTCTCCGTGGGCATATTGCTACCTTGCTCTGAATCCGAGTGACCACGTGTCTCGTAAGTAGCTAGTATCCTTGCGGCATTGTCCTTCAGCCAACGGCGATGTCTCTCTCTACGTGAGAGACAACGCAGGGGGATGGGTTCAACATCTGGCTCTTGAATCCTCTTGATTCAAGCTAGCCTTTTAGCGGGGTTCGAATCGCACATAATTATATGATTACACACTCACGCTGAGGGTATATGTGCACATGTTGAACCCACTCTTTCCCTTGCGCATCTCGGCCTTGATGAACAGTCAGTACATGAGGAATAAGGTGCCCAAGGTGGCACTTACATTGTCGACCAGATAGAGTCCGTCATACCTGTACCTGTCCGGTAGCGTGAGTCATCGCCTAGTAATGAAAGTCGGCATTGCCGACTTACCCATCTTGAGGGGCATACATGTTACCATCGCACTTGCCTCGTATCACACGCACAGGGCGCTGTGTGTGGTACGATGTCTAGATGTGGGTCAAAGTGATGTAAACAAACACGTGTGGGTTATGAATTACGCACAAGTAACGCGCTGTTCGGTCGTGAATCGAATGACTGGTCTGCAGCTTGTTTCTGGAAGGTCGGGAAACACTCTGCGTGAACCACATATCTGAGTACATCACCGCCATACCTTGTCCAACTGCCCTCCTGTGACAGTCATTGAGAAAATAAATTTCTACTCTATTTTGAAAGGGCGTACCTGAACCGACATAGGTGCTTCAGGCAACCAAACCGAAGAGATTCAGGACAAAGCGCACAGGGAGAAGGGTGGATACACTTACATCCGATCACCGTCATCAATGTCATCTTCATAACCGCCAGACAAGCAGATTGAGTAGGCGCCTTCAATCGGGTCCCCACAGATGCCCGCTTGGGGTAAGCCATGAAGACCGCAGTGCATCATTGTATACCTGAAAGGTTAGAGAATATGATGTCAAGAAGGCGTCTGCAAATGGATACTAGTAGAGGAGACCTATAGAAGTATTCAGAGTGTACGGGAATACCCTCTATGTGACCATGGACCTTTCCTTTCGAATAGATTGCACTAAGGATACTAGGATACTTTCAGCTGGCTGAATGATGACTGAGACCTACTATGATGAGGGAACTTTCACTGAAACGGGTTCCGCACCCATGAGGATTAGGGTCAAGGTCGTAGGAGTGGCTGTGTAAGTACAAATGTCGCTAAAAACTACTATAGTAGCACTATGATATATGCATACTATGTAGCTTGATCTCATATTGTGCGTTTCCAGTAACCATTCCAGTGCCAGAAACCTGGTTACTCAGTGATACTTGACACAGAATTTTTTGAGCGAAGTTGTTCAGAAAGTCAGAGGCGATGGATCCGAATTTTTGTAATCTCCGACAGACCTTCCTATTTACTTGTCATCGTATCGCGATCCATATCGCGCTCAAGACGGCTCTTCTCAAAGCCGAGGACGCTTCCTACTTCGATGTGCCCTAGTGATGAGGAACCTGAACCGTTGTTACCACCACTGCTGAAGCAAGGACGGGGTTACAGGCACGGAGCCGGCACCGAACAGCTTCGTTGGGCCACCCAAGCTGCAGAAATCCCCTACGTATCCCATACATGGTAGCAATGGGTGTTGTCTACTGCCCTTCAAAGTTCTCCACAGACATCATATACCTGACGAACCTATCGAGCTAAAGTCTAAATAGTCGTGCATTTCTCGGGCGTTCGTCTGGCACGACGACCATATTACTTAATAGGTGCGATGCGTTCTCGTATCATTCAGGGCGTTCAGTGGGTTTTACTTCGATGCTCATTCCTGAGTTGGATTCAGATGCTGCCAGGGGTGTTGATGCATGATGTGGCTATTGGTTACGTTGCTAAGTCTCAGGAGCACCCCACAGGTAGGCGCGATAACGTATATATTACCTCTACTAATACTGTATACCCGGATAGGACGAGTGCACGTCGCCAGGGGAAATGTATTCGAGCTGTTCGTATGCTAGTCCTAATATCACCTATCCCACGACGTCCGGACGCGCGTTTCGTTCCGGGTCACTCTGGAAATTCTTGCCAATGGCCTTGATCCATCCACCGCAAGACTTGTGTAACCCCGGACTCCGCTTGAATCTCCACCTCGGCACGTTTGTGAAAGACCTCTTTGGCCGTTGACTTCGGATTATCTACCGATCCGGCCACGTCCCTGTGGCGATTGTCTTCTCGCCAGGGAAGGTCATGACGTGACTGCTCATCGTTTTCATTGTATCATTTGATTGCGTTCCTCGTGCAAGTATTCATGCTGATCCGGCGGTCAACACGGGACAGGTTGTAACAAGGCCGATCGACGCAGCCCGAGATACGAGAAGATTGTCGCTCGGTGCCCCTGGTGTTAGCTAGCAGGGAATGACATGGTTACCCGACCACTCTGTGCTTGAAGCTTTTCAATCGACACTGTAGGAAGTCCCTTAGGGGGGCAGACAGGGCTATATCCCACATGTGATAGTTTGATACTCTCCGAATGTTGGTGTCGTTCCTCTACTAAGGTACTCGCGTTTCACTGACTTGATTGTTGCCGGTCATCGCCAGATCTGCAGACACGTCAGCCCCTGGAATGTTCCTAACTTGCTATTTGCGTAGATACTAGTGGGTGCACGTCTCGTCCTTCTCAATACTGCACAGTGAATTTATGCGTTTCTTTCCGTGATTACAACCAGGAGTCACCATTCCAGTTACGAGCCCGCCGTATATTTTCACAGTCCTTTCCCGGGTACCTTACTCGTCTTGTAAGGAACAAGATTGGTGGAACGTACCATGTGATCGACCTAACTTCAGTCCATGACGTGACACTGGAACCCGAAAGGTAGGGGTGCGAGAATGAGCAAGGCTGAGCTTTGCGACAGAGCTGCGATTATGCCTCATCGTTCCTTTGGATTCGCGAATATAAAGAGACACGAGCAGCCTACCATCCTTCATCACAATCTTCCTATAACATCTGAGATGTTATCCCCGTCGTTACTTTTCCTCTCACTGTTCTACGTTGCAAATGCACTATCACTCCCTAAGCTTTCTGCCAGGACCAAGGTCGCATCGAGGGCGACGCTGGGTCCCACAAGCACGCTTAATATCGTCAACACTAACATCGCGCCGGATGGATTTAACCGGTCGTAAGTCGTGGTTGATTGTGGCTACTGAGTACATTCCTAATATTCTGTAGAACGGTTCTCGTCAATGGTGTATTCCCTGCGCCATTGATATCAGTTCAAAAGGTGAGATTAAGATAACAGTATGATAATAGGTGGATTATATGCTTATTCTTTCTAGGGCAACCAACTTAACCTTCAAGTTAACAATCAACTTACGGATTCAACCATGGATGTAGAAACCAGCATCGTAAGTCGTTATACATATCATATTTCAAACTGTATTTTTATTCACTTCCGAAAGCATTGGCACGGAATCTTTCAAAAAGGAACCAACTTCGAAGATGGTGTTGCTTGGGTTACTCAATGCCCGATTCAACCCCAGAAATCGTTCCAATATCAATTCAATGTCGGGACCCAGACTGGGACCTATTGGTACCACTCACATTATTCGACTCAATACTGTGACGGACTTCGAGGTCCATTGGTTGTCTACGATCCTGCGGACCCTCTGAGAGGTCTGTATGACGTTGATGATAGTGAGTTACCAACAATTTCTGCGCCTGCGTTGCGTTGAAGCTGTGAATAGACACCACGGTTATAACCCTCGCGGATTGGTGAGTAAACTCTTATGTCATTAAGATCCCTTAGGCCAATCCGCATTCTTGATTCAGGTATCATACGTCGGCTGTCCAGCTCGGTGACATATTTGGACCCGTAACGGCGGATTCGACCCTGATCAATGGTCTCGGCCGCTACTCCGGTGGTCCAGCAAGCCCGCTCGCAGTGATCAACGTCCAACGCGGGTTACGCTATCGCTTCCGCGTGGTCAGCATGTCCTGCGATCCTCAATTTAACTTCACGATCGATGGTCACCGGATGACCATCATCGAAGTAGACGGAAACGAAGTGACGCCCGTACAAGTGGACTCGATACCCATGTTTGCAGGCCAACGCTACTCCGTGGTCGTCACCGCTAACCAGACCGTTGGAAACTACTGGATTCGCGCCAGTCCACCCGGTGGCACGTTTGATGGCGGCATCAACTCTGCAATCTTGCGATACAGCGGAGCCCCAGTCCAGGACCCCACGTCAGCACCTGGCCCGTATCAACTCACATTCAATGAAGGCGCACTTCACCCTTTGGTGAACCCAGCTGCGCCCGGAGTACCCCAGATTGGACAGGCAGACGTGAACATCCAGCTTGCTCCCGGCATCAACGCGTCGAGATACTTCACTCTCAACGGTGTTGCTTACGAAGACCCCCCTATCCCCGTGCTTCTCCAGATTCTCAGCGGGACGTTGCAAGCTTCGCAGTTGTTGCCCAACGGAAGTGTGTATCAACTCCCCGCGAACAAGGTTATAGAGATAAGCTTCCCCAATCCCACCGCAGCTCCTGGTGGTCCTGTGAGTGCCTTCCTCCTAAAACGCTGGTCACAACTGACTCTTGCATGCCTTCAGCACCCCATCCATCTTCATGGCGTATGTGGCCCGCTTTTACCCTTTTGTCTCCACTTAGACAAATGTTTCTTACAGCACGCGTTCTCCGTCGTGAGAGTATCCGGTACCAACACCACCAACTTTGTGAATCCTGTCCGTCGTGACGTTGTGTCCATCGGCTCCGATTCTACCGACAATGTGACCATTCGTTTCGTCACTGATAACCCAGGTCCTTGGTTCCTCCACTGGTGAGTGATGCACCAACCATCTCACGCCATCTCGTATCTTACATCCCCATTTCTAGTCACATTGACTGGCATCTCCACCAGTGCGTTCCATTCAATCCTGACTGACCTTGATGTGTCGAACTGACCACTGTCCCTAGCGGATTCGCTGTTGTGATGGCCGAGGCAACGGATCAAGTCTCTACGGAACAGGTTCCGAGTACGTACCTCTCCTTTCCGGGAGGAAATTTCTGCGATACTAATCCCACAACGTTACAGCTGCCTGGAGTCAACTGTGCAGCAGTTAGGCCCGTCGATAATCATACTTGCGGGTACCTAAACGATTGGGGCGCCCGTCGTTCGTGCGCAGCGCTGGCGCTGGACGTCCCGCCGTGCCTTCAACCCAGCGTTCGCACCTTTGGTATTTATTCCCCAAGTTTTATTTAGGGATATATTTATAGTATACTTATCTCTCTTATTATTTATCGCCTCGAAGTATTTATCTAAAAGAATGTACTAATTACTTGGTTTCTCCCGTGTCCTGGGATACTTGGATGCATCCTTTGCGCTATTTTCTGCGTTCCTGCCAGTGGAAACACTAGCATGACCGCTCGGGCCTGTGTGTACTCCGAAACAAATCGTCTAGTATGGACTGTATTAGGGCCTGGATAACATGTCCCACCCAGGACATCTGAATGCGACAAGAAAGCGTAAATAAGTTACAGCAGCACTCAACGACACAAGGGAATAACAACTAGAAAGCGAAACATCGACCCAACCTTGCTTCCTTAGTACCTTCCCCCCTCCCCTCGTCCTATCAATCCCCTCTCTCAATGTTCCCTGTCTCCTCGCCCTGCCCATCATCCACCTCGCCCTGCACACCAGGGGAAAACACCATCGTCGCGGACAACGTCGACAAACCAAACCCAGTGTCAATCCCGGCTCCACGTCTGTCCTGAACGTCCTTTGCGTGCAACTCTCGAATGCTTATGACGAAGCGAGGAGTGAGAGTGCACACGGGCACGATACATGCGATATACCCCAGGATGAACGGCCAACCACTGGCTGGCGCCATCCCCATCCCACTCAATAAGTCCATGAAGTTCACGAGAAAGATCCTGTCGAGTAACCACCATTGGGTTAGGTCGGCAACAGAGGAGGCACCTAAAGAGGACAGGGACGTACGCAAAGAAGTAGAAGACGCCTTGGGTAACGAGTAAATTAATGTATCGGTTGAGTTGCCACTGCTTCGTCACGTTGTGCATTTGAAATGATTGCTTCACGAATTGGATAATTGCGATCACGCACAACACTGCAGTAAACGCCATTTGCAAACCATCTGTCACCTCCCCGAAGATGGGGGACGTAAATAGTAGTTCTGTGCAAAATGAATATTCCAATACACGGGCAACGACCACTGTTCAGGTTGGTTAGTGTAGCGGACATTGATTGAGTTGGTGTCTACATACAGATCTCCTTCTTTGGATCGCTGGTGACAGCATTTGCTACCACGACGGAAACGATCTCGATGGAGAACAAAGTCAGAAGGCTGACAAGGATTCGCTTTGATCGGTTGTGCATCGCCCATACACGTAAGATCATTACCACTGTATGTAATCTGCTCGTTATTGATTGCATTTTCTGAACTGAGGCATTACTCACAGTCTGCTGCTCCGAGGAAAAGTATGTATGTCAAATTCGCTATATCGTGCAATATTTCGCCTAGGAGTAACAGTGAGTGGATGTATGGGAGAGAGCGGATAAGTACTTACAGCTGTCAAATAATCGTCAATTGTGCTTCGGAGGGTGCGTCAAAGGCGCAACAATCAATGAAAGTAGGCCAGATACGCACCTCTATGCACACACCGTAATCAACATCAGTAAAGTCATGTTCAGACGTCAGGAAATATACCTTCGAAGGCCCGGGCATGAAACTACTTCCCACTTTCAATGTGGTCAAGCTTCGATTAAATCCCTATTTTGGACATAAAACGTACCAAGGGCGGTAATCCTGATGGACACGAAGTTAGCATTCAGTACATGCACGACAGCAGCCATATGCTCACGTCAAACTATACAATCCACAGTAACGAACCTGTAACAACTTTGCTAGAGAATGTCTCGATGAACTGAAGCATTAGTGTGACACGCACAAGAATGAACAGTGTTGATACCCGAGTCCATGGTTTATTCTGCAGTCTTATCAATCATACGTCAACTCTAGAGATGTCTGTGTACTGACCCAGATGTATTCTATCTTCATTGATTTCGATCAGGTAAATATGCGTCGGAGAATAAGTAGGATGTACCTCTGTCGGTAATACAAGAACTGCTCATGTGTAAGTCTGCCTCATGTTGGAGCGGAAGCACTTGTGTCTTACTATAATCATAGCCCACAGCGGTGAGTAGAGTGACTACGAGGAGTCTGTAAGACCGGTGACTGCGCCTGCAGACAAACGTACGGCAAAGATAGTTCCTCTGCTGAAGCCCGAGGACCGCGACAGAAGAAGACTGCACAGCAGAAGACATTCTGACGAATTCGGATAGGGAATGGTCACAAGACAAAAGGGAGAAGAAGTGATGTAAGTTGCTTCATTCAAACTGAAGGGTTTTAAAGAGACCACAGGAATTGTCTGCGTTGGAAATAGAATGTTATGACGTCACTAGGCCGCCGATGAGAACTCTGGATCATCATTACCAATCTTTGGAATTCGGAACAGTACGCACTTTCCTAACTGACCGGGCCTCGGTAATAATGAGTAACCCTCGGATCACTGATGTTCGTGAGCCGGGCATCGGATTTCGAGGAATCAGGCGAAGCTCTTTGTTTCATACCTTCGTGGCCTGTGTCATATTACCAGATACTCCATTTCTTCATGATGATCAGATTAACTTCTATGATCGCTACCGGCGCACCAGGGACCGAGGGACCCAGTCAGAGTGATATTCTTGTCTCGGCGTAAGTCCGTTGCCAATCCAAAGCTCTGTTTCCCGTGCAGCTAAGTAGCTGTGCTGATCGGGAGATCGGTATAACCTGAATTCATCGCTTCCAAGATGGCGATACCTGGATGATGAGTCAGTGAATCCAGAGCTGAGCCCACTGTTTCATACCAGTATGATATGATGGTCGGGTAAAACTACGCTTATATTGCGATAGCCATCCCCGTGCTGATAGGTTGACCACAATCGAGATTGTTATCGGCCGCGTTCTTGAATTAACATTACCTACCTCGGGGTCCTCGGGTTCTCTTCTGCCACACAGGCGTTACGCCCGCTGACTCGGCTGAGTTGTGCGCGCTTCCCTACCTACCTTTGAATTAGTCCTTTACCCTCACATTGTCACCTTGTCATTCCTCGCAACATTATCTTTGCACATGGGGCGTCTGTGGCGCTCTGACAGAATGATCTGTCTAGGAACATTTGGCGAGGGTTTTTTCCCCAGGCGCAGGAGAACAGGTAAAGGCAGGCTGCACGGCTTGAAGGGAGCGACATAAGCAAAGGTGGTGATCCGAGTGAAGAGTAAGAAGACTTGAGTGAAAATGAACATACACATGTCCCCAGCGGGATGAACGGTGACGCCTTCCGCAGTGAATAACAAGTACCGCCTGATTTCGTCCCAGTGGGGGACTTCAACAGCAACGGGTTCTTTCTTACGCAGCCGTTCGAAGACGGCGTATGCAATAAAGCAGTTTTTGCCTGTTATAAACGGCTATGAATATTTGCATCGTTTTAGTGAGATATAGACTTACTGTACCGGGTTGCCCTATGATGCAGGCCCCTTTACCATAAGTAATCGCGTCGCCCTCGAACCTCTCGAGTGCATCGATATATTCTTGATGGATATAGAGCTTGTTGTGTACAGGGCCACAAAAGAACTGCACGGTATGAACATGTTCCCCGAAATCTAGGGAGTGAAAAACGTCGTCATTCGTGGTGTGCTCTTTCTTGAGGGGCTTCTCCTCTATCCATACCGCTTCCCAGAATTTCTGCAGAACTGGGAGACGTTGTGCTTTGGAAATCTCGTCGTTGGTTGACATTGCGATGTAGTTGTTCGGTGTGTTTCAGGATGTGACTGTCGCAGCTTGGTCGTGGGGTGTGTCCGAGATAGGAGCGTCGGATGTGTCGTGCGTCGCGACTCGCACGACCTGATATGGCAAGTTAGTAAGTTAGTAAGTTATTTAATGATCAGAGGATCACCGGAGACAATACGGTCTATACCTCCCAGTTCTTGAAAGGCCCTGGCGCATCCCACTGTGTTACGATATCGGAACGCGTGGACAAGTTGTATCACTCTCGAGATGGGCGCCTTTCGTGTCATTAACGTCCATGGCATTAGGCAAACTCCAATACGCTACAAACCAACAACACCGAACACGTCAACATCGTCCCAACAACATGTCCAGCCACGACCAGTGTGCGTGTCCTCATGTCTTCTTCTTCTTGTGCGACTTCTTCGGCGCAGGGGCAGCAGGTGTAGGCGATCTCGAATCCTTGATGTCATCTTCTTTTTGCACATCGTCTAGACCCCGTTTCTACGGATCCAACCAAACACGTGAGCAAGGACGGAGTGAGAACGCAGTAAGACTCACCTTCCCTCTCCCCTTGGACTTTCCTTCCTGTTGTGCTAGTGCCTCCGCCTCTTTCTCGATCATTCCCAACAAGGTGTTACACCTGCGCTGCAGTTCCTGCGTAGACCGGCTCTTGAAAAACCAGTCAAATCGAAACACCGGAAACTCGGAGATGTCCCGCTTGATGCGCTCATACACGTCTTCCACCCGCATGCCATAGTGGTTCAACCGACAAAGTAAGTACCGATCTTCCTCTTCCGAGTATACCTTGCCCTTTGTCGTGGGATAATTGAGTTCGAGTTCCTGCATCGGGTGTTTGACAGAACCGATCTTCTTGGCAAGGAGATATTCAAGGTTAGAGCGTTTGTTGCGCTTCGCTTCGCCTTCGGCAATGCGAGCGGCAATACGAGGGTGTTCCGCGAGTTCTTTCCAGTGTTTCTTGAAGTAAGTGTAGTAGCGTTTTACCGCCTTGGGATCCTTGTCTTGGATCTCAGAAGCAAGAAGGTCGTAATCGTCCGTCCTAAACACACAAAGGACAATGATGAAATATGTCAGGGTGACCAATACGAGACGCAAGAAATTCAACGCACCACCCGTAGTTTTCCAACGCACGAACGAACTGTTGGAAATCTCTCCGGCTCCAGTCGTGAAATCCGGCTTC
>JBBPMD010000239.1:0-35794 GCA_038090095.1 Zangia roseola
TGCTTCAATTTGGTGTCGGAGTTTCCTTGGTCCATGCTACTACTAGTAATTTCACTGCATTAACTTTATCTAATTATCTTCAAGCCTTGGGCCCATCTAGTATGAATACCACCAACTCGAGCACCCCGATATCTACACATGGCGCCAGACACGCTACAATAGACTCCAAGCATACCGTTCTGTTCAAACTACCCAATGGCGAAGTGCGTAGCATCAAAGTCGAGAAAGACTCGTAAGCCGGTTTCTCAAGTGTAACAAATCGACTTACATGCCGCCAAGGATTGTATCACTGGGCAGAGTGGGCTCGTTCCCTGCCAATGAGATTATCGGAAAACCGTACGGATTTGCCTACGAAATTCACGACAAGAAACTCAAACGTCTACCTCCCCGTACCATGGACGAAGTTGGTCGGTAGACTGATGCATTCTTCTCCAGTAACCACGTTGACCGTTCAACGACAGAGGACACTGATGCAACCAATGAGCTCATCAACGACGGGGAGTTTGTTCAACCATTGACGTTGGACGAGATCGAAGCACTCAAGAAATCTGGCGTCCATGCTACAGTATGATCCTGTTGCGTATCGTAGCAAATCCTTGGAGCGAACCTGATATCCCAGGACATCATCAAGGCTCAAATCGAGCAGCATGCGAACTATTCCCTGAAAACAGAGTACAGCAAGGACAAGTATAAAAAGCGCAAGGAAGCAAAGTGAGTGGCCACCCATGGGGGTAAGTCATATGGTGACATCGCACGTAGATACTCAAAGAGCTTCGAGACAATTGAGCCGACTATATACAATATCTGTGAATATTGGTTCAAAAAGGATCAGAATAGGATTCGAGACATTCGTTCCGATACACTTTCTCAAATTCTGAATTTGGCCAACGTGCGCCCAGGAGGCCGTTACATCGTGGTTGACGATGCTTCTGGGTTGATCGTTTCCGCTGTACTTGACCGAATAGGATGTGAGTGAGTTCTCTTGCAATCAACTGTGACGTTGACATAATAGTCGTCCCTCTAGGCGAAGGACGCGTAATTTCAATAAATGACGCTGACTCGCCGCCCGCATACCCCGCACTGACTCTGATGAACTATGAGAAGGAGATGCTGACCTCAGCTCTATCTACTCTAAATTGGGCCACAGCTCAGGAGGATTATACTTCCGGTATGATCCGTCTTCCCCTTGTCACTATAGATGATCATATCGTCTACAGTTGTCGCCCCGCTCGAGCCCAATTCAGGACGTATACGTTCAGAGCGTCAGCGCCTACGCCTTGACAAGCGGAAAATAAATTCAGATACCCTAATGATCACGCGGCTGGAGTTGTTCTCAGGGGAGTTCGACGCGCTCATAGTTGCTAGCGACTACGATCCATCTGAGGTCGTGGAGATGCTGTCACCCTATTTGACTGGTTCCGCTTCGATTGTTGTTCAAGACACGTTCCTCCAGGTACTCTTCCGTTTCTCGCTCTGATCTCGTCGCTGATCTCGTCGCAGTCTTTAGTGGACCTGCAGGCCAAGATGCGACTGAACCCTGGTTTTCTCGCACCTTCGATTACCGAGTCGTGGTTACGACGCTATCAGGTCCTTCCTGGCCGGATGCATCCAACGATGAATATGTCCGGTTCAGGCGGATTCCTATTGCATGCTATCAAAGTGTATGTTCATTCACCTTATCGGACAACCTACATAGTGGCTAATTTGGAACCTTGCCTTCCTTCAGCTACGACGATCCAAATGCGACAGCGGTTACATTCCGGCAAAGATCGAAAAAGACTGTCGCCAATATGAATCCACCATCAGAACCTCATTCCCCTATGCGAGTAGACTCGACGGAATGCGGTGACTAACGCGTCACGCAGGGCATAATAAGAGATGGCGCCTCCGATAACTCGGCGCCTCATCGAGATACAGGTGGGAGCTCGGGGAAAATGGCAGCAATAATCTGCCCACACCATCAGTCGGCGGGGGGCGGGCATCTGGACCAGAATAACATACCTCATCTAGTATGGTATAGGCGATATGTTGGTTTAAACGCCGATTCTGCAGCACAGCGAATATACGTCGTGCCCCGCGACGGGCATTCGAGCGACCTATCATGTTAGCGGCCAGATCTACAATAAATCCTTTAGTCAACCCGCATGCTTAACACAAGTCGGTCTAATTTGACCTGGTACTAGCGCCGAGAGTTTACGATTAGCTTCGTCTCGACTCCGTAGTTTTTCTTCGGCAGTGCGGGGTTGCGAAGGTGGTCTCAGCTTGCCCCCAGACCATATATTTTCTCGGAGGGTGGCGAGCAGGGGAAGCAGGCGACCCTCCTCAAACAAGGAATGTATGCTCTGGCGTATTTTCCTGAGAGAAGAAAGGATGAGAATCGTGCCAAGTACGGAAAATGTAACAACCAACTGTTCGATGGTGTCCCCGAAAACTTGCTGAAGAATGATCACTATTGCCTGACGACGAAGCCAATTGTTCTTCTTGTTAAGCTCGAATATGGCAAGCACCAAGTCACAGATAGGAGCAGAAAAGCTGGAAGTGCTCGTTTCTCCGCCCAATGGCGTAAGATCACCTGGCATTTGGATCAGTGTGTCCAGGGAAGTCACCTTTCCAAATCGTTTCATAGCTTGAGCAACCATCTCCTCGTCATTGACCGCAGAGCCGGCAATCCCAGTAAATTCGACCACTTGACGTGTGAGACGCTGGATCATCACATCCAACATGGAGGGCCCGAAAAACATATCATCGATACTTTCCGTGACAGACCGATACATTGACTGGACAATATTCCGTCCAGAGAAGGTCCCTTGTCCTTTGACAGGGTCATCTTTGGCCTCAGACGCAATGAAAGGCGAGTCCCTCGATAGAAATACACGAAGCTCTGAGCTTTCACAAATCACAGGAATTGCGATCAGGTTCTAGAGAAAAGTTTGGTATTGTCTCATCTCCGCTGTGTTAGTCACATACCTGCACGTATTTCTCCAAGGCCTGTCTCCTAGTGTCGATGAAGGGCCCCGAAAGGGAGGTGACTAACCGCTTGCCAGGGAAGTCGAGACCGCGAACTACAGAGTAGTCTTCACGAAGCTTGTTGTGCATTCTCAGAAATTCGTTGTACCGCCGAGCGACGACCCAACCAGATGAGAACGTTCCGTCTGGAGAAAGCTGTTGTACCTCAATCAGGTATCGAACCACAGACTTCCCTTCCTCCTCCGCGATGGTTGAGCTGACGAGTGAAACTTTCGTTCTATGCGGGATGAGGCGGTTCGCCGATTCTTGCTGTTCGTACTGGGTCTTCTGAAAGTGCAGTTCCCTAAGTTCTCTCGTCATTGAAGCCTTTGCTTTGCGAAGGAGGCGAAGTTCCTGAGTATCTCCTATCAATTCAGCCTTCTTAATGAGGGTATCAAGCGTTCCCGCGTGGGCCTCCAGTTTCGATATTTTCTTACCAAGGCGGGCAATTTCATACGAGAGCTGGAGATCTCCCGGTCCTGCAGGCTGGAATGATCCGTGTCCGACAGCGGGGGTGCCCTCCGTCATGTCGTCTTCCTCGTTGTCGTTGTCTTCGTCACCATTCGGATCTTCCTCGTCTCCAAACATTCCACGTGGCTTCTTCCCATCGGGAGCTGCAGCCAGGAAGTTGTCAGTCTCCTGGCGATCCGGACGTTGGCCAGAGTGCCGCTCGGTAGCAATGATGTCCGTCAACGCGGCCTGGATAGCTTCCATACGTTCAGCTTCATCCAGACTCGGTCTCCCATCATCCGGATCGTTGAAAAGGGGTGTACGCGAATCATCCGAGGATGTGTCCGACAGGGGAGCCATAAGAACGTCGATATTGCTACGAGATGTTGCAGGTGGGGTGTAAATGAGTGGAGCCTGGACCAAGTGAGAAAACTCCAAAGAACGACTTGACGAAACAAGAGATGGGGATGATTCCGAACGAGGAATTTGGGATCTGGCCAATGGAGTCGCCACGGTAGCGGATAAATCAGGCTGTTGCTGCCTGCCAGTTGGCGCGGATACTTCGACCTCAGGATTACTGGACGAAGCTTCTTCAACCACCCGAAACCATAACTCCGATTTCTGGAAATCTTCAAAATCACCCTCCATTTCTTGCTCTACCTCTTTCTGAGCTAACATGACACTACGACGGACTTTTTTATTCTCCGCGACATTAAGCGATACCTCGTTGGCAGCGTAACTTCGAATAGTATCCACGTGCTTTTGCGAAATTGGGGACAAGGAAGGGTGAGGTGGCGTGGCGGAGAAATAGAGATCGTTAATGAGACATATATCCTCTCGTAGGGTCGTCGAATTAGAGGGATCTTGAATTGAATCACCCCCGTCGCCAGAAGTATAGTCTACCGATTCCAAGGGATTCTTGAAGCTTTCCACAGTGAGCCAAAACTGCACGAGCAATGAACGATGGCGGCGATCCATAAATTCCATAAAATATGATAGGGACGTCGGATTTCCCAGAACATTTCTGAATGAGGCTCGCGGTCCCACACGCGTTTCGCGCGTAACAGCCTGGTCAGCAGAACATATATGAGTGGTGGGTGCGGAATGATAAGAAAATGCTGCTAACCGAATCTTGTTCGCCGCCAAGGACAACAATCCGCTGTTCAACTGTACGTTTCGCAGTATACAGCCTGTCCAAGAAAGCCACGACATCCTCAGTCCTCTCTCCGTTTATCCACTCCTCCTTCTCGTGGTTTGCTGTGTAGAATTTAGTTTCTTGCACTCACGTAAGGGTCGAAAGATATACCAAGTAACAATCTTGTCCTGCGGATTTCACCCATCACGTCGTTCTTAAGGCGACGCGCATCCAAGAGAGAGGAATAACGATTGATGCTTCGAAGGAATGACTCAAACTGACGGACGTCAGTGCGGATAGTGATCAAATCGCCTCCCGGAGTGACCGTAGATGAGATATGGTGATGACGTCGCGGTGACTGAGCTTCCAGGACATTTCGTACCTTGGAAATAAGCTTCCTGCAAGAAATTGTGAAAAAGTACACTCTGACACAGAACGAACATACTGCTGATGTATCGCAGCTCCAGCCTAGCACTGGACTCAGAAGACGACCAAGCTGAGAAAGACAAAACACTCGCCACTTGCTCGATAGTACGGTTCCAAAAGTCAGGGTCTGTGACCATATCCATGATTGGATATAGTACAGTACAAACGACAACCTCTCGTACCACCGTCTTGAGAACCTTGCTTCGCGCTTCATTCTCTGGGAGGATGTAAGGCAAGATCCGGTCTGCAATGCCTCTCAAGTGCATCTCCTCGTTCTGCTTGGTAAAGGTCGACGAAAGATTGTCCACAGCCGGATGCAACTTCTCGCCCTTTCCGACGTACCGACTCGCTAGGAGCATGTCCAGTTCTTCGGACTGTGTAAGATGGCGCTCAAGACCCGCGCCGCGGAGAGCGACTTCTGACTGACGGAACTGTTCGATATGAGACGTGACTTTGGGCAAGATCCGTTTGACGAGGAGGGACGGAACATCAGGAGTTGTTGCGCGCTGCAAGAGCTGTTCGAAGGCGGCGTGCAACGTCGTCGACACGGCGGTCGGGAAAGAGGGGGAGGATGAGATGTCCTTGTACCAGGACAGCACAAAGTCACGGACGATAAGGATCATGAGTTCATTCAGATTGGCCGACAGTACGGGCATGCCGGGACACAACGAGGGCAATGACTGAGGGGACTTGTGTGACCATTGTGAGCGGGTGAGGACAACTTGCCAAGCGGCCGGAGTGGAGAAGGCAAGCGGACGTGCGGCACGAGAGAGCGGGTTTCCTGTTGCAAGCGTCTTTGAATCGAGCCTGACCGCGAGGAGAAAGTACGCGAGGAGAAAAGATGAGATGACTAGGAGAACAAAGAATGGGGCGAGGAGGACGAGGGCAACTGGCGAAGAAATGATCCTGATCACGACGGGGATAGAGACGGCAATTAAACCGACGAGGAGGACAGTCCTCGTCGTGACGACCGGACCAGATTCATAGTCCATACGGTATGTATGTCAACTGTTTGTCTACAGCGTCCGTCGAACACGACAACGCTATTCAGGGTCTAATACAATATGACTAGAACCAGCAAGGCATTTACCTCGCTCCCGACGCCGCACACATAAATTTCGTTGTCGCCTTGTCGGGTACCTTCACTTCGCAGAATGTCCTCGTTACGCTCTCTCTCGACCGCGGAAGGATTCGCGTGCGGTGGTCTCGCGGCAAGTATCGCAGTGAGCACTCTCCAAGCTCCTCCCAGCGCACTCGTGTCTCATAAACCCGGCAGGTTACTGTCTCAAATCCTGCAGAGGTCGCAAAAACGCGTTTGCAACTTCAAGGCGAATTAGCAAAGGGTGGTGGTCCAAAGGTGTACAGGAACGCCATCGACGTTCTCGCCAAGACGTGGAAAAACGAAGGCATCCGAGGTCTTCAACGAGGTCTTGGCCCAGCGGTGAGAGCTTTTCGTGCATATTGGGTCGCGGCATCATCCTCATAATTTGCCAGTACGCATACCAGGCAAGCACACCACTAACTCCCACTCCTCAGTCTATGACGTTTCGTTAGATTCTCCTCAACGGATCCCGTTTAGGTGCGTTGTTACTTGCTACTGTTACCTATATAGCTGAGACAACCCAGGTTTTTATGAGCCATTCCGCCGGACGATAAACCGCGTCATAGGCAGGCCTGTGACTGACCAAATACCTCTGACGTCTGTGGCAGCTGGGGCTGCTAGTGGGGCAGTCGGCGCCGCCCTCGGGAACCCACTATTTCTCATCAAGGCACGCATGCAAGTGAGTGTATTCGGGCACAACTTTCCTCTCGTGAACGGTCTGACCATCGTCAAAGGCATATTCCCCTGCATTACCAGTCGGTGCACAGCACCATTACAAAAGTTCCTTTGGCGCACTCTCAACCATATTCCGGGCCGAAGGATTCCGAGGCCTGGTCCGGGGTATGGATGCCGCTATTCTTCGAACCGCCATGGGTTCTTCCGTTCAATTGCCGACCTATAACTGGACGAAGAACCAGCTTGTCACACATGGTATCTTGCCCGCTAACAGTATTTGGACGTACCTGGCGAGTAGTTCAGTATCAGGTGTCTGTGTGGTATGTTTCGACGAAATCCATCCACTTTTGTTATATTCTGATATCTTGGACAGTGTATCGTAATGCAGCCAGCGGACACCGTGAGTGTGCCAGGCTTCTCATTGAGCTATGACTGACGTTCACCAGGCTCTTACCCGGGTGTATAACCAACCAACGGCACGGTTACCTAACGGACGTTTGCAAGGTACATTATACAGGAATCCTATTGACTGTCTCTGGAAGACTTTCAAGACCGAAGGGGTATTCGGATGGTATAAAGGCAAGTGAATTTCCACGCTTGGTTCTCCTTGCGATTTACGTTCCTTTGTAATAGGCTCGACGGCACACTTTCTGCGCATCGCTCCACACACGTATGTACCCACGTGCAAGGCATGATTGATTTCCCTGACTTTATCCTTCAAAAGAATCATTACGTTGACTGCCAACGACATCATTCTTAGTCTCTACAAGGAGCTCGTCATCAAGCACAACTCACTATAGACGTTGGCTTGGAGATTAATATCACTACTTGTCGCGCTATTACGATGATTCGGTTTTAGGTAGTACATGATAATACGCGAACAAGGGAACTGGCGCCACTAGGGCCCGTAGCACAGTGGTAGTGCGTGTGATTCCAGAACTGGCATATCCACAAGGTCATCCGTTCAATCCGGGTCGGGCTCATTTGCTTTTTGTCGACATGTCACCCAGAAACCTTTCATAATTCGTCTCAGGGAATCTGCTCAAGAACAATGTCAGTTTATCGGTATCAATACAAGGTACATAATGGATCAGTCGATTAACGTCCATTTCGAATTCTTTCGTGTGTTCAAATACACTTCCCCTCCTGATGTGCGATCCATCCACGCCGACGCTTGTGTGGGAACTAGATTTGTGACCTGTGTGCCCGTCAAACTCAATACACACAGGCAGAACGAGTAACGCACGAGATATCGTTGCCCGGGTGAAAAGGGGCTTTCACCCGAACACTCGGATGTCGATAACCCAGGGACATCCCATACAGTAACCTGCGCTGTCAGCTTGGATGGATGCTTGTATGTTTGAGTGTCCTTCGCAACAACTACACAGAAAGCCTTCACATCTCGTGGTGGACACATTGACTGACACGGTATTAGCATCTGACACAGTCCCAAGACTCCGAGAGCTCTTACTTCGAGCTCTTGCTCAATCTCCCTTGCAACTTCATCCCGTTCCTGAATAGCCTTCTCTCTGATATGCCGTGCCAACCAACCAGCATCTTCTTGACTGGTGGACGACAGGATGCTCTTGGCTGCGGCGGGGTCTTCTTGTAGGGTATCATACACGTCATAAATATGGTCTGGTGGACCATCTGTGTCACTATCAGCACCTGACAGTCGTATGAAGATGTATGGCCTCACCGTCGTGCCGTGGAGCGAACTTTGAACCTGCACGTTGCTCAAGGCGCTCCGCATGATCAAGTAGTCTCTGTCTACGCTTTTCATATTCACACCATAGCCGTGAAGCAGCTGACTCTCGCTTCATCTGCGAACGGTGAGTACGCAAGAAAAACTGACATTACACACCGCACCTTCCATTGCGTGCTCAGCTTCAACTCCTCTTTGACGTCATGTGGTCCCTGTCTTTCTTTCTTACCATCGGTGTCCTCGATGAATTCGATGTACGCAACAGGGTATGCCTATTCAAAGGTAAGGATCCATCGAACAATGCAAGAGATCACACCTTTAAGATCGTGAACATCATAACGGCAACATTGCCGCCATCTGCTGTTAAACTGTTTAGCGTTGCAATGAATGGTCCTCGCTGAAAACCGAGTTTCGCATGCCATGGTGCCATGTGAGTAGAATTTCCGGTCAGCAAGAGAACGTTAGAGGAGTAAGCTTCCAGAATCTCGGAGCCTTCCTTTCGCTCAGCCGAGAGCTAGCGTGCCACTGAATGGGACGAGAATAACATGAGGAACGACGGAGCTAACCTTGGCACCTACTACAGCAATCTTTCGCCCAATCTTTATTTTCCCCTTTTTGACACCCCGCACCAGAGGGGCATCGATGCGCGCACGCAACCTATACCAACCATCTGTTATCTCGAGTTCAGGAAAGGTCGAAACCCGTGTAGTATCCTCTCCGGAGCTGCTGGAGGGCCAGGTTATATCTGAGATGCAGAGGACCATTGGGGATTCAGTAGATGCATCCCTAGTTGTCATCAGCCGTAACGGTGGACGGGAAGAGCCATTCAAGTCGCGTTCGTATCTGATGGCATATTTGAATTGCAAAGTTGGAGATGTCTGAATCAGTGTGCGGACCTGTACATAAACTGACTTATAACTTCTGGCCAACACCAACGTCTCGTGGAAGTGTTGCACTCGCTTTTGGGATCAAGAGCGGCCATACCAGCCAATTTCCAAAGGATTAGTGGCCAGTGATTATCAACCCATGGTTGTCTGGCGAGCGTACAGCCCTTTGCGTGTAATTCCTCTAGCACGGCCGAACGCCCGAAGACTGGAGACGACGACGAGGGATCTGGAGGAAAGCGATCACGGGTCGCAAAAGCGTAGAAAGGCGCTGTGCGGGGGACCACTTGTCCAAAATCACAGAAATTTCTAAGGTGGGCAATCAGGATGGTCTGAACGAGTAAAATAATAGTAATAGAAAACAGACATTCCCATTTCCTCGATCTGTCTTGCACTGCATGTTTGGGGGCGCAAGCCAGAAGTGGCGAGCGTTCGTCTGCCGGGAAGAGGCGCTGCAATATGAAAAGTGAGAAATTTATAGAACACTTTCAGCGTGTGCTCACTGAGATCGAACAGCTTCCCTTTAGTGTTCCGCTTGGTCGGTGGTGCTACAGAGACCGAAGGTGGATATATGCGGTTCACGGTAGTTCTGGGGGGACAGGGAGGTTGTGAACCTTGTATATTTTCAAGTACCGCCGCTCTAGAAGTGCCAGCTTTTGCGATAGCCTTGAATGGTGTCACGAACTTTGGTCTTGTTATGGCACCCCCATGCCTCGGAGTGAGACCTAACGGTTTTTGAGCCACAATATAGTTCGCGACCAAGGATGGGCGCAAAGGTGATACGGTTGCATTGGTCGGAGAGGGATCGGTACCGTGATGACTTCGCAAGGACGAGCCGGAGATCGGATGAAATAGTTGTCGGTGCGATGGTACAGGAGGCGCTGCGCCAATTAGAGGAGATTTGAAAGGCCTTGTTTGGCCTTTACCACCCAGACTCTTCAACAAACCGTGTGATTTAACGGGTGTGGAATCAGCATTTAAGGACTTGAATGAAGGAGCAGGCGTGGGGGTCTCGGGTGGCTGCATAGAAGAGAAAGCATTTCTGGCAGAGGAAAATGTTGCTCTCGCAGGAGAGACTACTTGCACGGGACGAGGATCGTGCCCCTCGTGTGTCGGAACCTGCTCGGCCTCTTCTTCTTGCCACTTCTCCATCTTCTCTTCAGCCGCCCTTAGGGCTGCAGCTGACGGGATGAAAAGCGAATCTGTGTTTCCACCATTAGTAGATGGTCTCTGGAATCCGGGCATGGCTGTTGCAGCGATGCTGAACCCGGTGAACGAGTTAGGGGCACCGGTGTTGAACCATGCGGCGTAGTCGACTTCTTGGGGTGCTTCGTCTGGGACGCTTTGTACCGGGTCGATTGTCTTGTTGATCGCGGAAGCACTGAGGAATGCTGCATGTATGCGCTCTGTCCCAGCCCCTGTGGGGGCCGGAGAGCCTGCTCGGAAAGGGTTCTCGCCATCGTCCAGAGGAAAAGCGCGCGATTGGCGAGTTGGACACGCAAATACCTGAGATAGATGCGCGTCGATGGAGTCAAACGCGTCGATGTCGTCTTGACTGAGGTCTCCGACCTGATCGTCAAAAGTGGGAGACGAGAGACGCATGCGCTTCCTCGTGGGCGAGTTTGTAGCTGGTACGGTCAGTTAGTGTGATGATTTGAAGACAAGAGGGACTGACCTGAGCGTGGCATGATGATGGAATGAGAGAACGCGTGTCACATGACTTATACAAGCAAGATGGGTGTGGATTAACAATGAAAAGTGAAATTGTACACAACGTTGTCGTACTTTGGCAGACTCAGTTTTTGTGTTCCCTGCATTCCCCGCAGACCCTCTTCTCCCCCCATGAATGGCTCAAATCCTCCCCGTACGCCAAAACCTCCCCCCGCCGGTCCAGCCCCACCTGCTCCCGTCACATCGCCTCCCCCACAGTCCACCTCAACTGCACGCCCACCGCCTCACCCATCCGCATCCAACGGCGCTCAGAAACCCAAGAAGAAGAACGATGTACCCGTCGATCCCGCAGCCATGTATGAAAGTCTCAAGAATCGCATCGCCGCGCTGGAGGAGGAAGAGGTTCTCGAGGAGGAGGAGGAGCGTCGCTTTGGTGCCTCTATTTCCTTTCTCACCATTCCCCTTCGTCTCATTTCCACCCAGCCGAAGAGGCGGTCAAGTCCGTCAGAGGTATGGGCGAGAATGCCGTCCACGCCAAGTACATTGAGCTAGTATGTTGTCCGTGATGCACGCGCCGACCCCTCACGTATCCGATGTACAGTTTGCAGAACTCAAGAGGCTCGAACGGGATCATGCGAAAGAGAAGCAGAAGCTTGTCAAAGATAAGGACGCCGGTCCGTCCCTCACATCTCTCGTGCTTTTACATCTCTCCCTCACCAGTATCCAAAGCCAAGGGTCAGCTAACCAAGGCGAACCAAACCAAGGCGAAAATGGAGAACCTCGCCCGTGAATTGCAAAAGGTAATCCTATGCTGCACGTTTTCGAACTTGCTAACAGCGCGTGCAGGATAACAAGCGATTGCGGGTACGTGCCAACTACTGAAATGCTCTTTGGATATCTAACAATCGCCTAGGAAGACAGTAAGCGCCTAGCGCAATGTGTAGAGGAAGCGCAGGAAGAGGTGCGTAGGACCCGCTCCAGCCCGTTTATTTACATAACTTCCGGTAGATCATCCAAATGAAAAACGACATGGCTAAGCGCGTGGACAAGGCGAAAATGCAAGACATGAAGTACCGCGAAATGCCGGATATAGTAGTCAAGGTCGTTTGTCGATATCGTGCAGAACTCTTCTTCAAAATATCGCGCAAGACTAAACTTTCTAGACTTTTCAATGCATGGACAGATAGAATGGAAGGGACGAACACGAAAAAGAGTGATGGGAAGCCTGCGAACCAATCTGCGAAATCGGATATTGCAAGTACCCACTCCTGGAATTCCACCAGTGCATCTTCCATGCAGTTTATATTCTCTCATAATGGACGCACACTGGAGGCAGACCACACACCAGAGGAACAAGGGATGGAAGACGGAGACGAGATTCTTGCAGTAGAACTTATGGACCTGACCGAGGGTCCCGGTATAGACGGTCGGGTAAGTTGCCAAGAAATGTTTACAGTATTTTTCATGCCGCTTCTTAGGACGAACTACCTGAGCACCGACGCCAAAAGCTAAAAAAGAACTGGACAGAAGACCGATCAGAGTAAGTGACAGATTTTCCTCCCTCCCCACCGTTTTTATCTTAACTTCCGCATAGAGCCAAACGTTCACTTGAAGAAATCTTCGATTCCGTGTACGTCTTTGCGGATCATGATGTATTGCCATTATGGTTGCCTTACAAAACCTCGACAGTGTGCGAGAACGCCTGAAGGAAGTCCTTCTCCAATACAAACTTCGAGAACAACATTTTGAGTGTGTAATTCGATCAAAAGAACTCGAGGTTCTGCTTTCTCGCGCTCGAGCCGCGGAGCAAAAGCAGCTTGCGGATGGCGAGAAAAGTCGAGCTGACCGGATCGAGGAAGAGGTTGGCTACCATGTTTTATTACGATGTGTTTCTTTGACCTAACCAACTCAGACTCGACGTCTTCGGAAGGAGGTGGAAGATGCGCAAAATAACCAAACGATGCTCATTGACAAACTCCTCATGTGCTGTAAAGAGGTGAGGATGGCTTCACTGCCTGGCTTCGAGTGTTTATACTGATGGGCGAATAGCCAAATGCGGAGCGCACACAACGGTTATTTGCGTCACTTCGAGAAGAGCTCGAGAGGCGAGGTAAGGTGTTGGACAGCAATGGTGTAGGCAGCTGAGTGTACGCGAGCCGGCGCGTGCAATACATACACATGCCGTGCGAACATCCACCTTAGTCCGACATCTCACACGTGAATCATTAATCAAGACTGAACCGATTCACAGAAGAATGGCGCCTTAGGGTGTGAGAAGCGATGAACGTCCCTGATGAGAAGCTGAGAAACTATTTTACAAAGTCCTGCTGAACGATGATATCGACTGATTTACAACAATGCATCCAATTCCTCGACGGTCTCCACATAGCCAGACTTAGTGAAGGTCTTGCCCTTGACAGACTCCAGGCCTTCTCCTGCATAGGTGACCAGCGGCGAAAGCTCAATCTCGACACCCTCCTTCAAACGAGCACCGGCGTTTTCCAGGAAGCGTCGGTGCTGATCTACAAGATCACGACGGCTGGTTCCCGGATCGTCAGATCCCGTGCCTGGCGCGTTCTTCAGTGGACTGAACTCTTCCTTCCGGGAGACCTCGAAGACGGCGAAGCTCTTTGTGAAGGGGAACACGTCGAATACGAACAACTCGAGCTTCATGCCATTTGGCTTGCTTGGTTTGATGACTTCACCAGTCTGCAAGTCGACGGTTGGGATCTTCTTGCGCGCAATGTGATAAGCGAGCTCATCTTCAAAGGATTCGACGGACTGAAGGAATGCGGTAGTGTAGAAGTGGTTGGCGATGTTGCCAGCATTGAACGAGAGTTCCCCGGTCTTTGCATTCCGAGCCTCGGCTTGCTCCTTGGTGATCTCCGAGTATTCTACGACGCTAAACTTCTCTCCCCGCCGAGCAACGACACCAACCGACTCAGTCGGCGATGCCTTTGGTACCACTTTTGCAGCGCAATCGGCCTGCCTAGTTATGCAGTAGCCGAGGAAGACAGGATCGGCAACCTTGACAAGACAGTTGTCGACACAGTAGGCATGAACGTATTGGATACGGCGCTGGGCCAGATCGGTAAGGACGGTACGAGACTTGTCGGAAGGGGACAAGGGAGCGCGAGTCGCCGCGTAAAGACCACCGTTGCCATCAGGAGCAACGGCGACACGAGAGGAGGTTTCGAACATGATCTTGCCCTCCATCGTGAGACAGGGTAATGTACCTGGAAAGCGAGAAAGATCAACAAACTGGTGAAACGTGTATGATCGAGAGAATTACCGGACCTTGCTCAAAAACGATGACATTTTTGGGATCAAGGCCAAAGTAGTCGTTCCGGGAGAAGAAGAGTTCCGTCTCGCGGCGAGTTGGGCCGCTGGTCATCACATACCAAGGGACCACGACGGAACCCTTTGACTTTCCGAATTCGGCCTCTGCAACTGTCTGGAGACGGGCGATGCGCTCAGCTTGATACTGGAAGAGGGATTTGTGAGAGGGAAGACCGATATCGTAACAACCCTTAGGGGCAGAACTTCCGAGCCTCGTGCCTTGTCCACCCGCCATCAGAAGGACACCCACTTGGCCATTCGCAATGGCTTGGAGACCGATCTTCCTCCATTCAGTTGCTTTGGCAGGGTGAGCGGAGACGGACTCACTCGCCCCAGCGGGGAGTGGTTCGATGGAGTCAGCGACGCGGCTAGGATTGGCGGCATCAGATTCGGAGGAAGTCGCCTTGTCGTAAACCCTGTTTACGCGTTCGACGTCGATGCCATCGAGCTGGCGGGTGAGGGCCTCCCGCTCCGCATCGGCGAGCTTTGACCAGAATGTGAAGAGATGGCCCTGGCCAGCGGCTTGGTATTTATCACGGGTATTATCAGCGGTCATGAGGGCGAGGTCGATTATGGATGAAGAAGTGGAAAGAGGACAACGAATAGTTGTAGGAGAGTCGGCGTATTTAAACCTTACGAGGGCGGTGTATTCCAGTTCGGTAGCACCCGATAATCGATCCTTAGCCGACCGACAGGCAAATGAATATCAGTGACAACACTTTCAAGGTACTCCGACTAGTAGCGGTTTCTCATTGCTGGAAGAACATCGAGAATACATTTCGGGGATCCGTCTGAACCCCAATGAACAGCAACGATCACCGCCGTGTGCGAGTAACATCTTGATCAGAGGCACGTTCTTTCAACGCTGTGGGGGCAGAAACCATCCCGCGATCTCGTAAATCTCGATTCATGACCCAGAGAAAGCGGAAAGTCTGCGCCTGATACCTGCGTCCCCATGCCACTTTCTGAAACCGACCTCGTCCAGGAATCGACATCCAAGACGACTTGGCCCTTGGCAAATGCTTGATCACCTCGAGGCTCGAAGACTCCAATCAGATCATGCTTCCCTCCTCGGCCATCTTCGCTTGTTAACAACTTAGTTCAGTGTCCTACTCCTTTTTCGCATCATTCTGCGGACTCTGAGAAACTCGACAGTCGACACATCGCCACAGGGTCATACTATCAGTTCGCATCGGATGGGAATTCCTCGCCGATATACTGGGGATTAGCGGCTGAGGAGCCATGTCAACCTGAAGAGTCGCAACCCACAATCGGAAACGATCAAATATTAATGGGCACTGGTATTTCAATTTCCCTCAGAACTTCTAGCTGCGGTTATGTAAATCGGGTCGGACAATTGAACATATCGACGCTCCTTGTCCGAGTGAATACTGTTACGGTAGTAGTTCACGAGCGTCAATCGTAGGACCCGAACACCGAATACGGCATTTTGCCGTAGCATCCGCGCTTTGCCAAACTCTCCGTTGCAAGTTAGATCCACTCTGGCACATGACCTGGTCATGGACAACAGAATTTGGAAACCCGCGGAAATATAATACTTCTGTGCCTTCAGGTGATTGTGATTCCCGATGATGTGGTGAGTCCGAACTTCTATAAAATGCTGGCTGGTGGATTGCCCTCATTGCATTCCTCGCATTCTTCTTCCTTCCTCCCTCTCCCATACATTTAATGCAGAGACTGCTTGCCTTGACGCTTGTGGGGCTTTCCCTCACAGAGGTCGCGCGCTCCTTCACCCCAGGCTTCCCTTACGGTTCTGAGAAAGTTCGGGGTGTCAACCTCGGGGGGTGGCTCGTGCTCGAGGTGCGTGAGCAGCATTGTGAATATTCTCGTCATCGATGTACTCGCTGTGCAGCCTTGGATCACTCCGAGCATTTTCGACAACACTGGGAACGATGCCATCGTTGATGAATGGACGTTTGGTCAATATCAGGATTACAACACCGCATTGGGTGTTCTGCAGAACCACTGGAACACTTGGATCACCGAAAACGACTTCGCCGCCATCGCTGCTGCAGGGCGAGTACACAGTGGACTTTACATCTTGCAGCGCCGTTAATGGGGCAGATCGATTTTCTCACAGGCTGAATCACGTCCGTCTTCCAATCGGTTACTGGGCATTTGACGTTGGTCCGGGAGAACCATTCATCCAAGGCCAGTTACCCTACCTACAGAATGCTGTACAATGGGCCGCAAACTACGGATTGAAGCTCATCGTTGATCTCCACGGTGCTCCTGGGAGCCAGAATGGGTTCGTACACCATATGGTCTGTGTCGCCTGACACTCATTATCTTCACAGGTTCGATAACTCGGGTCACAGGATGTCTTTCCCTACTTGGCATTCAAATCAAACTAATATCGATCGAACTGACACGATTATCCAAACGATTGCTTCCATGTTTGCTGACCAGCCCGACGTTGTTCCTATCATCGCACCCCTGAATGAGTGAGTGACCGGCTGCCCGCAAGGCTGCAAATGATGACCCATATTTGCCCCAGGCCCGCCGGATATGATGGAAGTGCCGTTCTCAGCGCTGTGACGCAGTACTGGTATGACTCATGGGGGAACATCAGGTGAGGGAGTCATCTCGTTCCGCATACCACGGTGGCGTTTATCTGTTTCTCAGATACCCGTACGGCACAAGTCAGACGAGCAACACTGTCGTGCTTCTTCACGACGCGTTCCAGCCACTCAGTTACTGGGATGGGTTCATGGCCCCCCCGAACTACGACGGAGTGGCTATGGATACCCATATATATCAAGTATTTTCCGATTCTGTGAGCACAACCACGCGTTTCAGCCTGGTGTCGCCTGACAAAAGGTTATTAGGATGTTCAAATGACCAACCAGGAACACATCGATGCTGCCTGTCAGACGCAGTCCTCACTCGCCGGCTTTGATTTGTGGCTTGTAGTGGGCGAATGGTCACCTGCTATGACTGATTGTGCCACCTACTTGAACGGGCGTGGTGTTGGGTCACGCTATGATGGCAGTTATCCGGGCTCTACGGCGGTCGGAAGTTGTACCGGGTTGACTGGCAGTGGATCCACGTTCAGCTCGAGCTACAAGACATTCCTCCGACAGATGTGGGAAGCACAGGTTATTTCGTACGAGGCAGCCACTGATGGGTGGCTGCAGTGGGCATGGAAGACGGAGAGTGCTGATGAATGGTCATACCAAGCCGGACTTAATTATGGATGGATACCCCAGAGTCCCACCAATTACGAATATCCGAGCATCTGCGAATAGCTAGTTTACGACTTAGAATAATATGGTGGATGCATTTTGGAAGTTAGTGGGATTCGGGCGGAAGAATACGTATCGGTAAGACGAGCTCAAGTCCAGGCAAAACAATAATCGCGCCGCAGTTGTCTTCCTCATGCAGCCGCGACGCCGTATTTACGAAGCGTTGCCTGCCAATCACCGACCTCTCCCCTACCCATCGTGACTATGGTTGCCTTATTTCCGGACTGCGGACCGAAAAGGCGATTCGCAACTCGTCTGACACTTTCGGGGGTGACCTTGTCAATTGCCGCTGTCATGTCCGTCACGGGTATTTTGCGTCCGTGTACGAGGATCTGGGTCAATTTGGTTAACGAGCCGTGGACGCATCAGATCTATATTGTCCTACCTGACGACCAAGGTCCTCTACCTCCACTGCCCTGCTCTCCAGTGCCATCATTAGACTGGATTGAAGTTGATTTTTCGCGCGCTGTAGCTCCGCTTCCGGCACGCTTTGGTATATCAACAGACTAATCTGGTGCACGAGATGAGGAAGAATTTGGGCGGGTGTGTTACCCCGTTGTTTCGGGATGTCAGGTACAAAGGACGCCCACAACCCAACGAGTGATGAATCCGTGTAAATGTGGTGGAAGGATGCGCAATGATCTATCTGAGGGAAATGATTGAGGATGTGCGTATACAATCGGGAATACATTCCCTTCCCGGGACCACCTATGTAGTGTAAGAAATAAGTCACATAAGGAATGGGAAGCCTCACCTGCTGAAAAGCTGCCTCCGCCCCCAAGAAGCACTTGCATTGTCGCAAGCGTATAGATATCGTCGTCATGAATTCCGACACCCTCAAATGCGAGGTAGAGGTGATCGAAATCAGTTGTAGTGCTTGCGATGTGCCTGAAGCCCCCCACATAGTGTGACTGGGGATTCAATGAAGCGGGTGCACCATTTGAAGCAGAGGTTGGATATAGGTATGACGATGCCGCGCGTGTTAGTGACTTGTATATTGACGGTGACGATGATGATGGTAGAAGATGTGGTGGTGTAGTTTGAGCGGCTGATGGTCGTGGGGAGAGAGGTGTAGGGGATGTCAAGGGTTTGAGCACGGAAAAGTGCTTGTCGACGAGTTCAACCAATTGCTCATGCTGCATACCGGCACCCGCTATAACCATGCGCTCCGGACGGTACCAGTCTGAGATGCAATCACGAAGGAGGTCACCAGTGATGAGACTGATACGCTCATCCGGACAGACGAGCGGGTTTCCGAGGCCTTTTCCGTCATATGCTACTCCGTGAAGCACCTCCGGCAGTATCATTTCTGGTTTGTTGCTGATTTCTCGAATTTCATACAGGGCAGCATCCTTCTGGATCTCTAATTCCTCCGACAAGAAAGCAGGATTGAGGACAGTGTCGGATATCAGAGAGAGCGCCAAAGGAGTTGCCTGATCGAAATGAGAAGACTGATACATGATGGATTCTCGGGAAGATGAACACATGATTTGACCCCCAAGTCTGTCCATAGCAGCAGCCATGTCGCCTTCGGACCGGGAATGTGTTGACTGCATATCCTGTGTCAGATAAAAACAACCATGTATAACACAAGACGCGCCTTGAAAGCTATTCTGTCTAGAAAATGGCTGGCACCTGAGGTGGATGGGAGTTCATGGCGCGAGCCAGCGTCGATGTAGAGCCCCACAGACGAAAAATGGCCGGGAGTAGACTCTGTAGCAACGCGAATCTTGTTGGGCAATGTTGTTATCCGCAGCGGTGGCAGCGAGGCATGGGACAGGTGTCGTCGATGGGAGGGCAGCTTTGCATGGCGTATGACGGGGCCGGCTACTCTCTTCATGTGGGTCTTTGACAAAGTTGCTACCTAGCTTCGCACGCTGACATACCACTTGGCTTACGTCATTGACAATCAAAAATAACGCATCGTCTTCGGAAGAAAAAAGAATAGACAATCATGGAACGAAAAAACAAACGTTGACGCGTCTGAAGATGGTCTGGGTGGTTGCAAAAATTTAAAGGCCCCACCGTGGTTCGAACACGGGACCGTACGATCTGCAATCGTATGCTCTACCACTGAGCTATAAAGCCTTTTTCTGACGGCCAGGATGTGAGCATCACAACGACTCGTCTTGACTCATATCTCATCAACGATCCCTACTGTCCACTTGGCAAACTCCAAAACCTCCACTCCTCCATCCTCTCCATCCTCTATTATCCCACGTTCACGGCCCCATTCGCGCAAGGCGGCACCGACAGTGAGTTGCCCTCCGGTCCCCATGAACGGTTGGTTATACAACGATGTTTCGTCTGTGGTGGATTGGATGGACAGCGTCTCGAAGCCAGTGATTTGACGTGCGATGGCACGTTCGAGTCGTTCGACATCCTGCACAAAGGTTTCTGATCCAAAGTGACTTGGAAGATCGGGCACTTTGAGTGCGATCACCGCGAGTGAGCCAATACGGCCGTGAGAGCCAGAGGAGCCATGGGCGTATGAAGCTACCCGTAACCCAAGGGCACCGGAGTGTCCTTGAAGGGGATTATGGATCACAGCAGCGGCCCGTTTAAGGGATATTTTTTCACCGACTTTTGAAATGAGATCCTGGATAGAACTAGACACCGTCGAGGATGGTCGGACATTCGAGTTTCGTTGGGAAAGAAGAGGGGCATCGTCAAGAAGGTGCAATGGACAGGGTTGTATGAAATTCGATGAATGATCTTGTTCTGTGAGGTAGGCGGTGGTATGTGCAATGTCGGCCGCGAGTTGGGTGAATAGTTCGTTCCTCGCGACAAAATCAGTTTCGCAATTCAGCTCTACCATGGCTGCCCGGATTCCGCCAGCGTTCGACGTTGAAGACAACCCTCCGGAGGAAAGTACGCAAAAACTGATGACTCCTTCTCGTGCTTCGCGTCCGGCGACCTTGGCAGCCTTTTGAGCGCCAGAAGCGGCTAGGTCCTGCTGCAACCACCCCAGCGCCGCCTCCAGATTGTTCCCGCCTGCAGTGAGAGCTTCCCGAGCCTTGGAAATTGGCACGTCCGTCAACTTCCGGAGCTGGGCAACCAGCTGTAACGAGGGCTTGGACTCAGTAGAATACAAGCGAATTCTCGGGGTATGACACGTCAATAGCGCTCGCCTGAACCCTCGCTGGGCAACGGGCAGCATCATGGACTCCGAGGTTGTTCGAATAAGGTTAGGTGTTCCTTGAAAAGCACCGTAAGGTATGCACGTGACGAAAAATCTAGTATGGATACTGCCCAAAAACTAATAAGTCATCATCTCCGTAATGGACACGGACTTCAAGGTTCCCTCTAGCGTTCCGCAAGACTTGCTTCTCATACAAGACCTCATAGGGACCATTCCCCCGCCCACCGTTCCAGATCACAACCCAAATTCGCAGGTTCCCAGCGATGATGATTCCATTGCCAGTTCAGACGGTGAAGAAGCTGAGGTAGAGGCAGATCTTGCTGTTCGTGACGAAGATAGTGGAGCGTCGACGTGAGCGTCTCAATCTTGTCTTATCCAAAGGCATATTAACTCTAAGCGTCAGAGGTGTATCAGATTCAGCCTCGCATTCGGACTCGGAGTCAGATACGAGTTCCTCTGACCTGGAAGAGGAACGTCACTTCGAGGTATCCCGGCAGCAAAGACCCGCAGATGACATCGAGGACGAGGAGTCAGGCGTGGCAGCGGCAGCTAACTACCTCCAAACCAAAAACGAAATTGTGGACACAACCATTATGGTTCCAGCCGTTTCCGAAGTCGAGCCCTGCGACATACTAGAGAAGGCTGGGGAGATCATGTGTATCGTCGGGAACATCGTGATTGTGAAGGGACTCCCCGCGGACCCCGTGAAATCCTCGTCTGAGCGTGCTCTTGATGCCGACTCCTTACTCGTGTTTGAAGACCGAAAAGTTCTTGGGCATGTGAGTCAGACCATATTCGGCATGAGGTTAGTGGTCAGTTGACCCCTACGTATGTTACCAGATCCATGAGACGTTTGGCCCGACGTCCCAACCGCTGTATCAAGTCAAATTCAATCAACACTATCCGCTGGATACCAACAAAGCTTGGCCGTCCCGCGAGGTATTCCATGTCCCACAGCGAAGTCGATTTGTATTTGTAAACCAACTCAAAAAAATACGTGGCAGTGATGCCAGTAATATCCACGACGAGGAACCCGCAGAGGACGAGGTCGAATTTTCTGATGACGAGAAGGAGGCCGTCTCCAGGGCTCAGCGCAGGAAAAGGTGAGTGTGATAACGTTGCTGAAGAGTTCCATGACTCATTAAAATAGGCGAGGACACTCTGTATCATCTTCCAGGCAATCTAGCCCAGCAACTGCTCGGATTCATACAGACGATATGGCTCAGGACGCATATTGTGGTTCCAACCCTTATGATGCTCATGGCCCTTATGATGACGACTACCATATCACGGGGCCATCGCGACCGCCGCCCGTTCGATATGACGACCCATATGCTGACGTTCCTACTTCAGATTCACGTGTGGCTCCCGAAATGAATGGCGAATTTGGACAGGAATTCGCCTGTGAGAATGGTGGAGACAGCCGCAAGGCTTCCCGTGGGCGGATTTCCACCCGGGGTTTACGAGGGAATAGAGATCGTAACCATCAGTCGCGGACTACCCCAAGGCGAGGGTATCGTCACGGCCACATCGCATCGCAACGAACGTTCGATTCAGATATAGATCAGCACTTCCTGACAACCTCACAAAGCGCCGATTATGCGACCGGGTATGGACAAACTGGGGATGTGATGGCACCGCATGCCCTTGTTCAACCACCTTCAACCGCCTGGCTATCTTCGGAAACAATGAGCATCCAAAATTATCAACAACCTTTTGTCCAGCCACACATCAATCCCAGATTCGCCTCTATGTTTGCGCTCAACTTGCAATCTGGGCCTGTGGTTCCATGGCCATCCCAGAATGCGCGCGACCACGGGTCCCAGTCGCATCATTGGGCTGACACCTGGATGATGCACGGTGATGCAGGTTCTGGAGGTGAAGGGGATACGTATAGACCAATGTAGTCTCGCATCTGCAAAGACTCGAATTGGAGTATTTTTGGCAAGCATTCCACGTGCTTCACGTTCCATTCTCCTGAAAGTACCCAAGTTCAGGTTGGCAAGATGTCTGATTGAGTCGCGCCAATCCATTTGTGGCAGCCCCTGGCCACGAGAACTCAGTGAAACGCATGGACAGTTTCGAATCTGCCGTCACATTCCTCACGGTTCGCGCAACCGAGTCGATTCCGAGGCTATGTCTTTGCTGGTATAAAATGCCAGAGGGTCTCGTAGTAGTTCGGTATCCTGTTTGGAATCATGCTATCCTTACTCCTTTTATCTCAACTCTTCGGGTTGTCCAGAGCAATCAGCTCCGGCTGTCCTACAAACGGCCCGATCTCTTGCCAGACAACATCGACACCATCCAACACTTGCTGCACTGAATACCCCATGGTACCCATATGTATCCCTTGAGGTCTTGAACCCACCCTTGCTGACTTAGATCTCGCTATCATAGGGCTTGTTGTTGCAAACCCAGGTATTCCCTTTTGAAAAATCCCCTTATTGCAACTGACCATCACTTCGCAAGTTCTGGGACACTGATGTCCCTGGTAGCCCTGCCGATAGTTGGACCATCCATGGTAAGTGATAACGCCGTGAAACAGTTTGCATCGAGCTTATTGTAGCCACCAGGTCTGTGGAACGACTAGTGCGTTCGCCAGCAGCAATACACGCGTCTTGGACTTACTGACACTCGTATCCATAGCTGCGATGGGTCGTACACCGAAGATTGCGATCCCTCGCGCGACTACAATATTTCTCAGGTATACAACCCCTCTGAAACACGGATATGGCGCTGACATGGCTGGTGTCTAGCTTCTCCAGGAGCAGGGCGCTACTTCCACCTTGGACTACATGGACCAGTACTGGTTGAACGATGATGGTACTAACCAGGAACTTTGGGATGTACGTCGTCATCTAACTGTATGGACATTTTTGCTGAGAGCAGGCTAGCACGAATGGGTGACGCATGGAACATGCTACAGGTAAAGTTTAAACGCTAGACCGTTCCCGTTCCATGTGGTTTTCTTATCCGGGTACCTGACAGCACTCTTGAGCCTGACTGCCTCCCAGCCGGTAGTCCCGAGGGAGCCGAGGTAGGTTTCTGACCAGTCGGAATCACGCGCGCACCTGACTGACTTGGTTGACAAAGGCCGTGGCATACTGCGAGACAATTGTCGGCCTGTTCCAGACCCTCCCCACGTACACTTGGCTCGCAGACGCTGGTATCACCCCATCCACGACTGAAACCTATTCGTTGTCAGATATCCTTGCCGCACTTGAGGCAGGCTCCGGAGGTGTAAGTGCATGCTCATAACCATAACATGGGGCTATCCTCTGAGATTATACCGACTTAGTATACTCCGCAACTCAGCTGCTCGAGCGACGCCTTGAGCGAAATCTCCTGGTACTTCAACCTGCAGGGATCTGTGATCGACGGCACGTTCATTCCCATTAGTGAGCGTACCCACATTCTATATCAGAGCTTGGTATTGATGTGATTGCCTAGCCTCGCCTGACAGCTCTAGCTCTTGCCCATCCACCGGTGTCCAGTACCCTCCCAAAACTGGTTGAACAACCTTGGAACAACCTTATCAGATAGTTACCAATGTTTTGTCCTATATGATGAACACAGAATCTATTTTTTGCGCAACTACAACCTCCGAGTTGGCAGGATCCGAGTCTGGCTCGATCGGGCCCTAAAGTTTTGAATCCGACATGATCTTTGAAGTGTACATCATGGGATACTACCCGTCCGAATCAGTCGGACTTTTCCCACTACAGTCCTAGGAAAGCCGGGCCGCCGCTCCCTTCGCGACCGTGAAATGTAACATTCCGTCAACTCGCTTGTTTGTAGATTAGCTTCCATTTTTCCCGGCGTTCCGGGTCCGACACAGAACCGGAGCCTGGCACTGGTGTGACAGGTTACGCGTGACAAGTAGATCTGAGATAATCTCAAGTTGATGCAAAATTTGATCCATGCCCGCACCGTGGGTCCGAGTCGTGTTTCCCCAGAGTGTACTGCCGGGTAACTGTCAGGCGCAAGGTCATTACAATGACTGGAATGTTACACTGCTCTTCACTGGTGGTCTAGGAATATCGACTATGCCTTGACGCCAAGGGTTGACACTGCGAGGAATGTACCACAAGGCCATATGGACGAATTCCGAAATTGCTCTCGCGCCGTCGGTAGCTGGCAGCACGTTCGTGCTATTACCCCATCAATAACGGTATAAAACGGCGCCTGAGCCCTTTGGTGGGTCGTTATCCTGCTTCAGATCATGCTGCCCTTACTCTTGTTATCTCAACTTTTCGGGTTAGCAAGGGCAATTAGCTCCGGCTGTTCCACAACCGGTACAGCTTCCTGTCAGACCACGACCGCACCATCCAACACATGTTGCACTGAATACCCAATCGTACGCTTCACGCTCCACATCACCGCTGTTTACTTACTTCACTCGATGATCGCAGGGTTTATTGTTGCAAACCCAGGTACGATCTCGCTGACTTAATTCCTTTAGTGTGACTGACTATGGTTCGGAAGTTCTTACACATTGCCAGGTTTGTGGGACGACAAGTATGCTATTCAGTATGCATTCCGTGCGTCTCCCACTCACAAGTTACTTGTATCAACAGTTGCGATAGCTCGTACGAGGAAATTTGTGATCCTTCGTGTGCCAATTACAATATTGCCCAGGTATGCGGCTTCTCCAAGCAAATGCCGACCTAACCTTCAACACCTTGTGCCCAGCTTCTCCAAGACCATGGCGGCGCTACGCCTACGTTGGACTACATGCAGAAATACTGGCTGAACGCTGATGGCACTGACGAGGAACTTTGGAATGTGCGCCATGTTTTGATGATTGAACCTTGGGCTGGTAACTTGAATACTGGTTAGCATGAATGGGCAAAGTGCTTTAGGTAAGCGTTAGATTCGTTCCGCTTCTACATAATCTCACCGCATGTTCCTGCAAGCACTTTGGAACCTTCCTGCCTCCCAGCTGGCAGTCCCCAGGGAGCCGAGGTAGGTCGCCGATCGGCTGGAATTATGCGCACGCTAACCCGGTTCGCGCAGGCCGTAGCGTACTGCGAGACCGTTGTCAACCTGTTCCAGACTCTCCCCACCTACACTTGGCTCGCCAACGCCGGTATCACACCTTCCGCGTCTCAAACCTATTCGTTGTCGGATATCGTTGCCGCACTTGGGACTAGTTCCGGAGGTGTAAGTGCACACTCCCAATATGAAGTGATTCTTCTGAGATTACATTAACCTAGTATACTCCTCGACTCGATTGTTCGAATGGTGGCTTGAGCACAATCAGCTGGTACTTCAACCTGAAGCGATCTGTGATCGATGGCACGTTTATTCCCATTAGTGAGCGCATCCGCATGCTATATCAGAGTTTGGTATTGATGTGGTTACCTAGACTCGCCTGGCAGCAGCTCTAGCTCTTGCCCATCCACCCGTGTCCAGTACCTTCCCAAGACTGGTTAAATGACTTTGATAGTCAGTTCCGTATTTGTCCTTTTCGATGAACAAGGAGAATCTATTTTTTGTGCAACCATAAATGCACTATAACCTCCACGTCTGAGCTCGAACGACATGGCCCCTCCCACCAACCACCCATGTCTTCATCTAGAGGTGCTGAGCCCGACATTTACCGTCAAGCAGTATCTTTCAGCCAGTGAAATACCACCTGATGTTTTCCATCAGCTGAGTGCACCTAAGATGGCTTCGGAGGTCATTTCGATCACTCGAACGGGGGAAGAGATTTCCGTCGTCTGTGAGGCCCAAAAGGACGAAGGAGAGTGGAGATGCATCAAGATAGCAGGCCCGATGGAATTTGGTTCATAACTTTGACTGGTCGCATCTCCCTCGCAGTGTACTGACTGGTGTAATAGAATTGACGGGGGTGATCTGCGCCTTTACGACACCCTTGAAGAATGCAGGGATACCAGTATTTGCGATTTCCACCTGGCAAGTGGTAACTTTTTCGAGGCAACCACTTGCGCACTACTCAATGGAGTCTAGGAATACCGATTATGTCTTGGTGCCGAAGGGCAAAATCATGGACGCGACACATGCGCTGAACGCCGACGGCTGGTCGTTCGCTGAGGGTTCTTCCATCCGTCCGTGAGCGGTAGTGATTCTAGGCATAGTAGCGACAATCTCGGTTAGCACTGATAGTCGTAATGTAAGTAGTTGGGTGTGGTACTTGGCCATGCTTGTGGACATCACGGTGGTCCCTATTGAACAATAGAGTCCATAACTCGCATTAGGTCCACGACGACGAACCACCAACGCTGTGACCTTTGCTGGTCTCAGTCGCCATCCTTTGATCTCGACTCGACCGCCGTATTTAAGCCAACGTTCGCTCGCCGTCAGTACAGTGGAAACGCCGGACCACCAGTGACAAACACCGTTGACCGCCATGGCGGATGCATCCCATCTAGCTGCCTCATATCCTCGTCAGAAACGTGTTTTACCCTCACGTTCTCGTCGCGGTGGGCCTGGGATAGGGAGCTGTGATGTGGACATGATGATTTTGGATGCACAAAAACGTCGATGTTCGTTGCTGCGCGTTCTCCTCCACTCGTTTCACGCTCATGTTTTGATTCACAGTCGACAACGAGCCACTCATACCCGTCGACACACCATTTCTGTTGACAACGAATTCGGCTCTGCTCCAGTCCTCGTCTGAGTCGGCGAGTTTTGGGCTCAATACCTTTGCGAATCAACGTTACTTTGACCGGTCTGATGTTATAAAGGCCTATCGGGAACAACTGGACATCCAGACGCCCGAGTTTACCTTATTGTCGGAGGACGAAAGTGTAGGAGGGCGTTTCAGGCCTCGGCCATCAGGAGAGGTACGCGAATCCACGTTTTACACGAGGAGCAATGACAATTACATTATTATCGCCAGCAGGATAACGCTGACACTTCCGATGCGACGTACGAGAAGCGACATCGCAAGTATGAAACGTTTGAAAAGCGACAACGGCTTCGCGAGAAGGAGAAGTTGAAACACGAGCAATATAAACTCAGGGAACGTATCGAACAGCTCAAGGCTATGGACAGTTCTGCGTTCCTTGGTTTGCCTGCTTCGTCGTTCTCCTCGCCACCTGTACCAAATGACGACGGCTTGTGTAGTTCTCCGATCAATGGTTCCCCAATTCTCAACGAAGGAGAGAGGCGCCGGGAAGAAATGCTTGAAATTGCCTCCATTTTGGAGGAGCGCTACCGAACTCTTCTCCCTTCCGAGAAAAAGCTTGCGGACCTTAAAGAGGCTAGCAGGGCCAATGTCGTGAATCTGTCAGCTCCTGATATTTGTAGTACGGAAGAGCCTAGTTCAACTCCGAGAGAGATGTCGAGGCAGGCTTCGCCGAGACCCACCGCCCCATCGATCATACTAAAGATCAAGGTTCCACAAAGCCGGCACAAGGACTACAACGGGCTCCCGCTCTTCCAGGTTAGCTCTCCTGGAGCCGGTTCGAGCTCAGTGCGCTCTCGTTCGCCATACACAAAGCCACTCTCCAAGGTTTCTTTGGACGCGGTTTCAGTGTCCTCCGAAAGACCCCAGAAACGTACTCGGGCTTCGCGCATGGATGATGCGGAATCATCTTATTCCGCAGACACCGCGGAATACACGAGATCCTCGCATTCAACAGCGCTAAAGGCTGAACCATGCGTGCTCATGCAATGGGCACGTCGCACTCAAGCTGCGCCCAACGCGCGGAAAACGCAGAGACTTGTAACTGCGTTTGGCACCAAAGTCCCGCAGAGTCTGGAGGAAATGAGGGATTTCGAGCTTCCCAAGTGGATTCGGCTACGTTCACCAACGATCGTCAGTGACGGGTCAAAAGATATCGGTGTATCATCCGAACACTTGTCAGACCCATCACACGCTACGCAGACTTCCTCCCCTACATAATTTTCGCATATTTTATGTTTATTTCAGTCTACCGATTACCTAGTAACTCCATCGAACATCAAACGGGATGAAAGACATCTAAACAGTTGTATGTGAAATCAGAATCAAGTGGGGCGTCAAGGTAGCAGACCACTTACTTGGCCCGGTGCTTTTGCCCCGAATTGCTCCCTCGATGACATTTAGGGCACCAGTCTGCGCATTCAGGGGTATGTACTTATTTCGGCCTAAAAACAAGCGAGCGTAGTCAACGGGGAGCCGATGTGGATCAGCGTACCCGTGTGGAAGGTAGCCCGTGTAGTCGCCGCCCAGTTCTTTCTTGGCCTGGACTCGCAACGACGTCGCAGTATGAGCAGTGGCAGAAGTGAATAGCGCATTCAAGTCTGTCCTGGGTCTCATTTCATGATGCTTTGGAGACTCCAGCCCTGAACGCTCCTTGCGGGGTAGCGGTTTGAGAGCCTCGGGCTTGTCTGCGCTTTCGATGTCAAGTTCTCGAACACCCGTGAACCACTTTTTGGCTGCATGATCCCTTCGTTCCGCAGACCGAGTGGAGACAAAGGAAGTTGTACGTTGAAGTGATATTCTAGTGGCAGCTTCGATGGGTGCTTCGGGACTTTTTTGCTCGGTCTCGGAATTGCGATGGCTCCTTGACTGAATTCTATTGCTCTTGCCTGGGGAAAAATACGTTGAACCGCGACGTTCATGAGAGGTGTAGGTATTCGCGACGCACGAGACAGTATAGACAAGGGTTTCACGGCTACAGTGTTGATGTCAGTGTTGATCGAGAGGGGTGAATAAAAGGTACACGAACGGCTTGCAAGTTGCGAAGCAGAACGTATTGAGTGGTACGGCCGCGTTGAATTCGGGCTCACACGGAGGCGCAGCATGGCAAGTGACAAAGCCACGTTGAGACACATGTCGCGACTTTGTTCATGATGCACACCTTCTTGGCCGGCCTCGTCATCAGCTTCGTGCTGTTTCTAATACTCTTCCCCGTACTTACTTCACAGGTATTCATCATATGGCCTTGGTACGGGCGAGAATGGTCCATCGAGCTCATCACATTGCTTGTACCGTTCAAGTAAGTCGCTTCCTTGTCCGCTCACATTCTGGCATGACATGTGCACAGCGCACTAGCGTTTATGATACTGTGGAATTACTACCTGTGCATATTCACTGACCCCGGGCGCGTACCTGACGGATGGGTTAGAATTTTTGCCTTCCCTATCCGAGTCGTCTGACCTCAGGTCCAGGAGCCCGACTACCTTGCGGGAGAGGGATATGAAGTCAAGAAGCTCACAGGAAGCCCCAGGTACTGTCGGACTTGCGAAAAGTACAAGCCCCCGAGGTCGCATCACTGTAGACAGTGCAAACGGTCGGTCTATGTATCGTCACGAATCACACGTTCCTGACTTGACTTGCGCACTCTAGATGCGTGCTTCGAATGGGTTCGCGCTATTGTTCGGCCAATGTCCTGCGTCCCTCACCACTCCGTCTTAGATCACCACTGTCCCTGGGTGAACAATTGCATTGGTTACTTCAACTACGGTCATTTTCTCCGTTTCTTATTCTACGTGGATGTCACATGCACATACCACCTCTTTATGGTAACACGGAGGGTCATGGCTACGATGGGGAGGAGATATTCCTACGTAAGTCTCACTGGAATTATAACTTCTCCGCGTTGACGTGGTTCAGGGCGACCCATCTGGTTATGAATTCTTGTGCATCATTCTGAACTATGTATTCGTAGTGCCAGTCATCCTTGCTGTCGGTGCTTTCAGGTTTGTCTTCGCCTGTGAGGAGATCCTCGAGTTAATAATGCGCGCGCAGCCTATACCATTTCCACAGCTTGATGCGCAACACCACTACGATTGAAGGCTGGGAAAAAGACAGGGCTGCTATACTTAAATCCAATGGCAAGGTACACAAGGTAGGTTGTTTTTGTCTGAACATAGTGCAGCGCATTTATCCTTCCTCTTAGATCAAGTTTCCTTATGTATGGCCCAGAAACTTGGCGTAAGAAATCCGCTAACTTCCGAACAGGATCTAGGAATAAAGAGGAACATCTTCTCTATTCTGGGTAGCAATCCTTTTCTTTGGTGTTGCCCCACAGTTCCGCCGGGGACTGGCCTCAAATACCAGTTGGAAGTTGGAAGTGGTGAGTAGCATCTTTCCCGCACCTACTGAGCACAGCGGAAAAGTCACGAGACGGAAACCATCGTGTCTCCAATAGACCTTGTCCCTGTCAGCATCGCGGTGCCCCTTGTCTGACCATGAATTGACGACCAATTTCCTGGTTTAGAGCATGATGTTGAGCAATGGCCTCCAAGAGATCCAGCTCTAGAAAGCAAAAAACCGTTCAAACTCCCAGATAGTCCTTGGACTTATGAAAACGGGGACGTCAATCCTGCTCTTCGCCCCTCCAATACGCGCCCGCGGCCCATCGAAGAACGATCGGCTGCCCGTGCGTACACATCCGCCCTACCGCCCTACCATCCAGATTTTGACACGGAACTCGAAGAAGAGTACCAGGGGCCGAAGATACGGCGTGGGTCGGAAGGCTACGAAGTACGTCCTATAAATAGAGAGGAAATGCTCAGGGAATACATACAGGGCGAGGTCGAGAGGGCTGGAAGATACCAGGTTTATCAGTCCGAGGATGGCGAGGACGGCGAGGATTACGAATCGGACACTAGGGAGGAATCGTCATTTCTGACGACGAGAGATCACTAGGGCTTGCGCTCCGGAATTGATCTCTATTTAATGTCTCAGGATCGACATGATATTTATCGGACAATGAATCACTAGTGTCTTGGTAGAGTAGAACTTACAATGAATGGATACGCCATTAAGTAATAAAAGATTAGAGCGAAGGATTAATGTGACGATGACCAGAAGATATCAGGTGATGGCTACCCTCTCCAAGTACACTTTCCAGATATAACCATCCTTCTCCCCTACTTCTAAGACGTTAGTACCACTCTGCAACTCCATCTCCCAAACCCCTTCCTCTTCAGATTTCTCACCGATGGGTTTACCGTTCAATACAATATGCATGTTCTCGCGGGATGGTGTGGCTGCTTTCGATGCCTTCTTTCCCCCAGACTCAGATTTCTTTGCTGGTATTGCTTTAGCCTTGGCCTTCGAATTCTTGGGTGGGCGGCCACGGCCGCGCTTCTTTGGTGCAGGCTCCTCCTCCTCCTCTTCAATATCATTTGCATCGACATCTTCATCACTACTATCTCGTTCCTCGTCTCCGAGGAATTTGATTTCCGAAACGGACAGGGATACCTCGCCACGGCCAAGCTTCATAGCCCATGACTTGACACCATCGCGATGATCCAGCCAGAAGGATCTTTCCTGAGGTTTCACGGTGACAAAGACCTCTTTCAAGGGTCTGTGGCCATTCAATAAGGGCGCAGGGGATCTCGAGACGGCGCGTGCGTTGCGAGCTGGTGCTGCAGTTGAAGCCGCGGACGTTGGGTGCTTGGGAGCGGCAGCGGGCTGGGTCATTGGGTGGTATGTTGCATTAGGATAATGCGTGTACTGTGGAGTGGACGAGTACTGAGGTTGTTGAACGGTAATTTGGGAAGAAGGCCCATTGATTTTGGACGACGAAACAACTGCTTGTGCGGTAGGAATAGGCGCAGGGGTCGAAACACGCGAGGATTCGGTTGGAGCGACAGTTGCCGAAACAGGAGTGGGCGTAGAAGTAGGCTTCGACACGTGTGGCCGAGCCACGGGAGCACCAGCTGCGGGTGCGACAGTCGGAGTGACAACTGTGTTGGATCCCGATTCAGGTGGCAGGGCAGGACTCTTGGCCGTGCCCGAACCAGGTAACCGGAACGTTAACGAACTTGTTGCGTGGTCCTGTACCGACTTTGAAGCAAGGCTGTCTACTGGCGCTTGCGGAGTCGTCGTCGAACCAGATGATGCACCCGGGACCTTTAACTTGATTTTCCCCGTAGTTTTCATGTACTTGGGGAGGGCATATGGCGGTGGAAGATCGGATATGAGTTGGCGGAAGTGATCCTACGACAAAGTGTAAGCCATATGATATTGCCGACCAACAGCCGACCAACCCGGAGGGTAATAGCGTCCTCCCATATTTGGCTGTGATCCTGGTTGAATTCGAGGGCATTTGAAAATACTAGTTCGACTTCGTTGGCAAACTCCTCGGAAGTTGCATATTCCTTGCGTTTTAACCGTTTCTGTGGGTTGAAACTAAGCGTATCACGACACGAGAAAGTGTGTTTAGACATACGAAAATGTACTCGAGACACATCGGTCGCTTGATTTGCTTGTAGTATGATGGATAGTCCTTTTTTGATGGCATCTCCATGAAAACATCAGAAAGAACGCGGTGTCTGGAAACATTAAACTGATGGAGCTGGATGAAGAAGTATACATGACTCACGTCTCCTCATCTGTTTTCTCCACAAGCTTTTGTAACCTTGATTTGAGGAGCCTGTTCATATTGGGTGGCTTGTTCTTCTTCTTATCGTCGTCACCGTCGCCCTCCGGTTTCTCTTCACCGTTTTCGTCATGATCGCCGCTTTTCTTCACCTTCTTTCCCGTCATTTTTGTGTACTCTTTGTTGGCAAATTTCTGTGAGAATAAGAGGGTGAGTAGGGAAGACACAAATCAATACAGGCAAGGTACTGACGAGGAGAAATTTGGCGTCTAGCCATATAGGACTATCCTTTACGTTGTATCGTTTGGCGTTGGCAAAGCACAATTCGAAGTCCTGTCGGACCTCGTCAAGGGAAGGGTACTGATCCTCGTCGATTTTTTTCTTGATCTCGTCCAAGCAGATGGGATGTGTGATGATGTCGTAGTAGTCTGGATAATGGCGTTTGGAGGGTAGTCGCATGAACGCTGGCGAGCATATGTTGCCTCTGAAATGTGTTTATGAGCCATTTGTAGAATTGTCAGAAAGAAAACGGGCAAAGCGGCGCGCAAGCTTGGTTTGTAACGTACTCTTTATTGACTGCGTCCTTGACCGTCTGCCACAACTTGGTTGCTTGCTCCTTCAATGCGCCAATATTGATACCGCCAAAGACAATCGCATCACCGTCGCTGCCATTCGTCGTCGTGGATGGTTGTATAACTTGGTTTGTCTCTTCCTGGGGCGCGGGGAGCTCCTTGCGTCGCTTCATCCGAGGGCTGTCCAGGTCGACTCCTCCTGACAAAGAACCCAACTCTCGCTTCATCGCCATTCGAAAGGTTCTCTTCTCGTGTCCGGTACTCTCAAGTGAATTTTCCTGGAGTTGAAGGAGACGACAGCGAAATGCCCATTATCTTGGAAAGCGCTCCAACCACGCTCTGTCGATTAAACACGGGCGAAGGTCACGTGATCGACCTAGGACTGGTATACCTACACTTGACTACCTACTAGCAGGCTCCTTCGCAACGAAATCTCTCACCTTCTTTACAGCCGCTTCATCAGTCCTCCAAATATTCCATTCTCCCATCCCCATCCCGTCAGGTCTATATACGGAATGTCCATCAATCCATTTACCGCCGCTCAAGTGGATTTCCTTTAATCCATGGGGTAGGAGAGTATCGCACAGTACCGGAATTGTTGACGCGTTTATGCCAGAGCCAGGGAGAATAGTCACGGGTGTGGCGTTGGCAGAGTCTAGCAGCCATACTAGTGCTTCCAGTGCCTCCGAAGAAGTCGCATGTGTACACCGGCCGCTAGAGTGTGAAATATTCAGGAGACTGCAGTACCTTTATGATCGAAGTGACCTTGTCAATATCCTCGTGATCCCAGTTATCTTTGACAGCGCTTTCCATGCTTCGATATGTGAGTACATCGACCGATGTGTCTTGGGAAGATGCAGACATACCGTTCTTCAGATCACTTGTCATGTCGAAGGCGCGATGGAAACAAACTACATTCTGAGAATCACTGACAAATGGTAACATAGTGGGGGGAGATTCACCTTCAAGGGGAGTTACCGCTGAGACCAGTCTATTTTCTGGTCAATATCGACTTCACGGGATGGCGCCGATACCTACTTTCTGACTCGAGCTTCGTCTACATCACCGGCAGGAGTAAGCACGCCAATCACGACGCCCTGTACACCATGCTCTTTGAAAACAGAGATATCTTGAAGCATGACATCCAGCTCCGCTTCGCTATATACGAAGTCGCCTGTGCGTGGTCTGACCATTGCCTTGCGCGATGGAAACTGTCCGAGTCTGAACACCGCAGAACTCGAAACACATACACACCATTATGGGAACGCTCGGAACAGCCTTCTTTACAGATTGGAGCAGGCCGATGCTTGGCGTGATTCCCCCACCATAGCCTAAATTACTGCACAGCTCCAGGCGGTTTGCGCCTCCCCGGACGGCACTGTGGGGGAAATGGGTTAGTGAAAGGACGGGACCTGTTGCACAGACCACCAACGCCACCGCTGATTCGACCGAATCTACGCAGACCTCGATTATGAGTCGCTCGTGAACTGCATCAGCCATCTGAATGGAATGCGCAGCTGATTGTCTAGAAACGAGTCAGATCACTTCCGAGAATGGTAGTCCCCTAATTCGATTCCAACTACATGACGACGGTATTGATAAAAGTGTACCAATGTTCTCTAAGCTAATCGTGCATAATAGATAATATCATAATTACAACATGTGATGCGCTTTCCACAGCTAAGTATGCGTCATGAGACATCGATGTACAGGTATGCGACAGCATCAGTGTCATATGTTCGGGTCAAGAATGTTGTCAAAAGTATGGGCGAGCGCACTGCGCCCGTCATGTCATCTCCTCGTAGAACTTGATCATCTTCCTCACATCCGGGCACAGAGCTAGTCGGACTCTCTCCGACTCTCCAAAGATGTTTGCTCCCTTTAGTTCAGCCCATGCACCGAAATTTCCATTGAAGGGAAGGGTCGGTTCGCTCAGGTTCATCGCGCCAGAGGTATGTGCTCGGATAATCCTAGACATATTATCTTTCTGAAGGCTCCACTTCAACTTGTGCACAACCGGCAAGAGGGTGCGAGAGACAGAAATCATCGACGATTCGATGTCCGGTAAGACATGAGAGTGATGAAGGGATTTGAGCACGATAGGCAGGGACAGTCGAGTGCGGAGGTAAGAAGA
>JBBPMD010000240.1:0-35713 GCA_038090095.1 Zangia roseola
GGTGCGGCCTCCATCTGGGATATAACATCTGGGCAGCTCCTCGTCGGTCCCTTAAAGCCTTCTTCTGACGCTTTGGTGACCCTCAGGTTCTCCACCGACGGTAGCCGTGTCGCTACTTCCACCTACTCTCAACATTCTGTTCGTATCCATGATACCCAGAACGGCCGTTTGCTTCTCAATATCCCAGTGCAACTCAGCTCGAACGGTAATGAGCCAACCATCCCGCTCGCTTGGTCAAATGATGATCGGCAACTATTTGTCGTATCGCAAGACGGCCATATCCGATGTTTTGACTCGTCCACCGGATCCTTGTTATCAAAATGGCCAATCCACAGCAACCGCATTCCTGCGTCGATCGTTTTCTCAAACAGCGGAAAGTTTATCGTGGCTTCCGCCGAATCTTCTGTTTCATTCTGGGACGTCTCTACCCAAACGCAGCTCGGTCCTATTATCACTCATACTGGATCAGTGCAATCGATCGCCCTCTCATCTGACGACAATTGGCTTGTAAGCGGTGGACGGCAAGGGAATAAAATTGTCGTTTGGAGTCTCCGAAACATTCTTCCCGAATCCTATCGTCTCGCCCCTGCTAGCAACTTGACAGTTGGTGCTATTTATGTCTGCCGTTATTTCCGTCGTTGATTTCGCCACACTCAGGCAGCACTGTTGCACCTCAGTCGGCATGTATCCGAATTGTGGATGCAAGACAAGTGGATGAATGCTGAGATGGTTATCACGAAAGAAATGACATGTTTATCGTCCAGTAACCACTATGCTTTGGCAAATCGTGCGCTTATACGGACCCGGTTGCAAGACTGGAATGGGGCATATAACGACGCCCAACAAGTACGTTACCGTCCCGTTTCAATACTTGTACTCACTTGTGCCGACGCCCAGTCCCTAAAAGTTCAACCCTCCGTCGTTGGTTATATTGCGAAGGCCCTGGCGCGCGTTGGACAAGGAGAATCGCAGGCAGGAATTCGCACGTTTGATCTCGCATTCACGCATTGTAGTCTCGAAGAAGGCTCGTTCCTGTTGTTGATTCGCGTATGTACCGCATATGCGAGACACTTACTTCTGCTGACCAGTAACCTTTGTATAGTCCATCATCTTGTTCGAAACTGGCGAGCGGGAGGATGCAATGGCTCGTGTCCACGACCTCATCGAGACGGTGTTTGACAAGCTGATTTTCTACATGGTTGAGGCATGTGCATCATTTGGGTTCCTTGGATGTGCAATGCTGACGATTTTCTCAGGCACACATGCTCGTTCTCCTTGGGAACAGGGTCATGAAGGAAGGTGACCACGAAGGCGCAATACAGTTATTCAAACGTGCACAGCCTCAATTATCGTCTCAGCCGAACGCTTACTTGAAGACCATCTCACTCGTAAGTCAGCCCATCGTTCCTAACGTGCACGCTCAACCCATTTCGACAAGATATTTGGATGGCAATTCGACGGACTTGCCCTCTCAGTTCGGAGACAATTATGCGAAGCTTTGCATGCTACTGGTCGGATGAAGGAGGCTGCAGAAGCTCTTCTCGAAACGATCAATACTTTGGATGAAGAGGTTGGAGCAAGTGAGGACATCATACAGTGGATCGCGGGTGAGTTTCTTTGCGTTCGACTGAGACATCATATAAAGCGATCCATTAGAGTTCACCCGAAGATGTGCCGCGGCAGTCGAGAGTATGGGGGATGCTGCAACACACTCCCAAGCACACGACGAAGCCATTGAGCACTATTCGGTCGCGTTGTCCCTCAATCCACCAAATTCTCAAGGTCTTTACCTTAAGAGAAGTAAGGCACGAGCGATAAAGAGTTTGTGGGAGGGCGCTCTCAGTGACGCCAATGACGTATGATTGTTCACATCTCACAATGATGTTTCTTGATCTGGCTCACAGGCGATTACGCTCGATCCTGCGAGTCCATGGGGTTACGAGAGACAACACGCCGCACTCCATGGTCTACGGCAATTTGATGAGGCTGTTGAGGCATTCACCAACATGCTTTCGGCAATCGAAAACTCGCTCGATCAAGACATCCGTCGTGAGTAATCTCATTTCAACTCGACGTCTACTAGAAAACTGTTGACATGTATCTTAGAACAACGTAATACCTATGTGACACCCTCGTCAACCACAGCTGCCGTTGATGCTGCAATTCAGGACACCTTCAAAACATGTCCACTCGTACTCATCGATACTAAAACTGGCCTTCTCCGTGATGAATCCGAGCGGGCCAGAATTTTCAAAGCAGACCCACGTTATAAAGAGTTGATTTCCTCGATGACGAAGGAAGTAGATGAAAGCCGCATCCTATTAGTTGTCTCGAGATTTTTCCGATACGTCATGCTTTCCCATACCTGGGAAGGGAAAGAGCCGTCGTTCCAAGAAGTCAATGCCGTCAAATCCGTCTGGATTCTACCTTCGTCACCGCTGAACGACAAGCTCCGAAAATTCTGCGAAATGGTTCGCGATGATGGTTATCGCTGGGCATGGAGCGATACGTGTTGTATCAATAAGAGCACGAATACGCTGCTCAGCCGGTCGCTCACTTCCATGTACCAGTGGTATGAAGCGTCTGCGGCCACGTTCACGCTCCTTGTGGGTGTACGCTCTCCGTCGTCCCCAGGCGACCTTACGAACAGTTTATGGATGACCCGAGCATGGACACTCTTGGAATTACTCGCATCCAAGGTCATTCGATTTTACGATAGCGAATGGGAGCCGTACCTCGGTGACACCAGCCCCAACCACAAAGAATCTCCTGCTATTGTGCAGGAACTGACGAATGCCCTCGGGGTCACTCCTGAGATTATCACCAGTTTCCGCCCAGGGGCTCTGGGAATACGCGAGGTGCTCCGCTTGGCTTCGACACGCACTGCGACAATCGAAGAGGACGCGGCGTACGCCTTGACTAATATCTTAGCTAGTGACATCACACCAAACTATGGCGAAGGAGAAGCAGCTCTAGGCCACCTTTTGGAGGAGGTTTTGACGCGTTCGGGCGAAATGAGTGTGCTTGCTTGGACTGGGAAGTCTTCCAGTTTCAATAGTTGCTTTCCCGCCTCCACCATCGTCTACAAGGACTCGCTGTATATGCCACCGGCACTGAGTGAGACCGAGATGGAGGCTCGGGTCAAGGCACTCCGGACTACGGTATCCCAGCAGGATGCGATGATGATTTATGACCGCATCACACGTCTCCCACCTGCGATTGGTGCTCATCGTCGATTGCATCTCCCATGCATTGTATACCCTGTCAAAAAACTACTTCGTCACCAAGGGAGCAAGTATTACGCCAAGACGTCCGTTCTCGGGGAGGTCGAATTCCAGACCAGGGATGCCATTTCGCTGACGGAACCACGCCAGCTCTACTTTGTACACCCGTGGCTCCGTGGCATTTTGGACCGGACCATGACGATCAGCGAGCTCGCCTGGGAGGACGATTCCGAGACCGATTTTGACTCGGACTCTGATGTGGACTTTCATGCTGTTGTGGACGTGGACTCCAGCATCGTCAGCGGTGCCGGTGCTGCGCCGATTATCATCAGCAGAGAGAGGTCCTCTACGTTGCCTTCGTTGTCGTCGGCTGCTAGCAGACTGAGTCGGTTGGATGACTACACACGGGCGTTGCGGCTCGTCGCTCGCCTTGAGCAACCGTTCAGCGCGCTGCTCCTCCAGCAGACTTTGAACGGACAATTCAGACGGGTCGCACCTGAGCAAGAGATTGTGGTCCAGCCACGCCGGATGACGTGCGCGAGGGATGTTCAATCGGCTGTGCTGGGGGTGTTGTGATGAGAGCTGTTAGATAGGACGGCTGTGTTTATGGGGTTCGCCATGTTCCGATTTTACCATCTACAACGTTTATATATATATATCTGGTGACCATTGATACGCAGATTCTGTATGCTCGGTATTTTCTGAATCCCAGAAACGGCATGTCCGTCAAGATCATTGGACCATGATGAGATCCAACTTCCAAAGCAGGGCCCAACTAATCCAGATGAAGAATGCGGACTAATCGACAAGCAAGTGTGGTCGTGCACCCCAAAATTCGTCGCCGATGATGTCACAGTGCAAAACCTCTATCACTGTCCTTGACTTTTCTCGCTTACTTGCCTTTGGGGAAATCCCTGCTTGCGTCCTGGCGGTCTCGGGAAGACTACTGATTTCTTGAGAGTCCTCGGGCTCTTCGATCTGGTTCCCAGTCAGATTGCTGCATCATGGTTCATATGATCGACCCCACCTTTTCCCGAACCACCACACTTCCTTTTCTGAACCGTGGCGAGGTATCGTTATAATTGATTTTGAATCGGTGAAAGAGGATCTCGTTCTTTTGTGCAGAGACCGTACCCTGGCAATAAGCGCATCAGCCAAAATTCGAGATCCTACATCACCACACGGGGAACGGGTACCCTCAGAGTAGCATGGGCTTCAGCGGTGGTCTGCCCACCCTGTTGAACGAGGGTCCAAAAGACGGTGTTGTACAAGTTATTTATGTGCGCTGTGTCAATGCTGACGCTCAGCTCAGCGCCGGGTAGAGAGAAGGGGCAACGATGAACGCAACGTACTATCAGCCTGTCTCCACGCAAAGTAATCGCGAATCGCACGCTCGTCGGGATATAAAACGATCCGGCCATCAAACGACGGCGGATAACGCAGCGGCGTGTCGGGGAAGTATTCGGGCCAGTGAAACACGTAACATGACGTGAAATAAGAGGTGAGGGTGGTTAATATTTTTGCATGACGACGATTGTACAGTGTGGTGGATTGTCGTAGGAGAAAGCTGGAGGCGTGATGAGATATTGGCAGTGGCAGGGACCGGTGTGATCTCACCTGAACTCGTCGGATTCACCAAAAGCGAGAACGATGTCTTTGTATTCGGACATGAGATCCTTGGCTGCGTGGTCCATGAGCCGTAGGGCGCGCTCGTCGTTTGGTTTCGCAAAGGCATGTTCCTCCGAGAAGCTGTGTGAAGGTGATGAGATGCGCAGCTCGATGCGAGGATCAATGTACCGATGAAAGGAGTGCCCGTCTAGACGACACACCAGGAAGCAGCCTGGCAAAAGTGGGTCTGGTAGTTCAAAATTGCGTACATAGGCATACTTTGAATTGGCCATTGAAGGTGACGGACAAATGACCGCCGACAAATATATTACTAGCTGCCAGTGCGGCCCGGATTTTCCACATCAGGGAAAAGTCAGGACCGTGCCAATACAGGATCCTGATTTTCCCTGATCCGGTATTCGGCACGGTCGCGGTTTCGCGACCCAACTTCTCGCGCCGAACGTAAAAAGCACACAGCGTCTTCAAGGAAACACGAAACCAACTGGTCGTTCGCTACCAAACTACACTATCGTACATTGATACAGTTATAATGAGACTAATGTTACAGTGCCTTATGATAAGCTATGATGTCATGGCGCTCATTCGATGGTGATGCGCTTGGGCTGCTGGGCGGGCGAACCCTTGGGGAATGTCACGTTGAGAACACCATTGTCCATCTTAGCGCGAACGTCTTCGGACTTGGAGAAACGACGTCAACCAAAAGGTGTGCGATGAGCATAAACAAAGCTCACCTTGGTTCCCTGGGGAAGTATCAAAGAGCGAGAGAATTTACCCCAGGACCGTTCGCGGACAGTGTACCCACTCTCCTCGACTTGCTGGCTGGTACTCGCTTCGCCAGAGATGATGAGACGGTTCTGGTTGACATCGATGTTGACATCCTCCCGTTTTACGCCAGGCAAGTCAAATGTCGCAGTGACGGTGTTGTTCTCTGCATTCTCGAATACATCCATGCTACATTCTAGTCAATGCGTAGCACTGGAATAGGGGTTGTTGATGACGTACCGAGGTTTGAAGAAGTCGCGTCCAGCTTCAGTGGCCCCAGTAGCGGGGCGCAGGAGGCGGGAGGTAAATGCATTGTCAAAGAGATGATCAAAGTCAACGAAGGGATCACGGTAAAAGTGCGTCGTCAAAGACATGGTGTGCAAGTTCAAGTTGGTTGGAAGAGAAGGATGGTCAGGGGCTTTGCTGAATTCGGTCTTATATACCCGCGAAAGGGTATGACGTCGAGAGCTCCTAAAGTGAGGCGAACCGGCACTTGCCATGTCTCGATCACCCTCTCCAGCAAAGTCGTCCCTTGCCGCTTCTGGGGGCTGATCGTCATTTCCTAGGTCTCGCTCGGTCTCCAATCGGAACTCTCAAAAGGCAATTAAGGGCCCTACAAAAAGTTTTTTTTCTTGGTCAAGTCCTGAACTATCTTTCAGTTTACTGATCGGGACCCAGTGCACTATACGAATTTACTTGAAGTAGTGACTATTCGACATATTTTGGAAACCCAGTGCTTGAGCCTCGTTTCCCGGGCCACAAGCGAGCATCGCACAGGTCAGACTACGATGTAAATCGGTACGTATGTCGAGGGTAGCAACGAGCCGACCGAAACGCGGCGGTGTTACGCTCATTTGCATTTGCTACTAGGTTCAATACTTTGAATGTGGCGGCCAATCGGAGAATCAAGCATGAACCTGGAGGCCGAGGTATGTACGCTCCAGTGCAGGGCGCTTCAATCCAACCAAAGAGAATTCTATCCGCAGGTTAATGTCATCGAGCGCAAAGGAACGTACGACTCAAAAACAGTTCGGTGACCCGGCACCGGAGAGCAGCCGACACTGCTGGCGGCCACAGCGAACCTTGGCGGAACGTTGATCTACAGCATCCCGAATAAATGACGTAAACTGAGCAACATTCACCCTGACCCATAGAGTGCCTTTCCGTGTCTTGCAGTGCCGCTCTTCTCATTTTCCGGGCGTTGAAATCTGAAACATAAAAATTAGGATTGTGTCATATAAAAAGATTGGTACCCAATCGTGATCCATCCAGCGTCATGGAAACCTCAACTCCCTTTTCCCTCAGTGCCCTCATCGACTTGCTCATCCATTTCACCTTCTCTGGTATTGCAAACCTGATCATGCGGAGGCCCGAGGTCGGCGTCGGCGCATCCGCCCTCCGGGAAGAGCTTTCTGTCGAGAAAAGTGACATGGGGCAAACCAGAGTCTTCGTCCCGAACGTACTTGCCAGATGGCCCTGGCCTCGTCGTATTAACCCAAATTACGTCGTGCTCAAGAACGAAGCTGATGCTTGGGTGGCGAGCTTTAAAGCATTCAGTCCCAAAGCCCAAGACGCCTATGATCGCTGCGACTTTAGTAGGTGACCTCCCTCATTACCTGGTGATGTCCACTTACCCATTTCGTTTGTCAGACCTCCTCGCATGTCTAGCTTATCCTAGAGCAAGCAAAGGTGAGCTAGTCAACCGTACTTTGACAAGAGGAATCACTTAGTCATCCGTTCAGAACATGCTAGAGCTGGTTGTGATCTCATGCACCTGTTCTTCTTGTTCGATGAGTATTCGGATAGGTCTACACCCTCCGAGGTCCGTGAGCAAAAGGATGCGATAATGGACGCTCTCCGGAATCCTCATACACCGCGCCCGAGGGAAGAGTGGCTTGGCGGGGAATTTACACGGCAGTATGTGCTTCGAGAGTTTTCCTCTGATATTTCATTAAAATGCTAACTGATCAACTGGTAGATTCTGGGAGCTAGCCACACGTAATGCGACCGCTGTGTCGCAGAAGAGGTTCATCCATGCCATGGATGAATATCTCGAGAGTGTCGTGCAAGAGTCCATCGATAAGAAGGAACGGCGTGTCCTCGATGTCAAGAGCTATATCGATGCGCGACGCCGTACCAGCGGCGTGAAGCCATCATTTTCCATATACGAACTCGGGCTGGACATCCCTGATGAAGTGATGTCGCACTCTGCCATTCAGCAGATGATCCTAGCGGCCACTGACATGGTCGCATTCTGCAATGTCAGTCGAATTCGCAAGATAACCTGTATGATGCTGACATGACTCCAATCGGTTTCAAGGACATATTCTCTTATAACATGGAGCAACTCCGTGGAGATGACGGACATAACATTATCACGGCTGTCATGTACGAACACGGAACAGACGTGAACGGCGCTATGCTGTGGATCGAAGACTTTCTTTTCGCAGCGCAGGACAGGTTCCACGCTGCCAAGGCAGCCCTCCCTAAATGGGAAGAGCCGTTGAACTCGCAAGTACTGGAATATTGCGACGGCCTGGGTCAGTGGGTACGGGCTCTCGACGAATGGAGTTTTGAGGGCGAGAGGTACTTCGGGAAGAAAGGCCCCGAAATCAAGAAGAGTAGATGGATGTTGCTCTTGCCGAAAAAGCACGCCGATGAGATTGGACCAGTGCACATAGAGAGTTCCCTTTTGTGATTATGTGTCACAGAAGGTTTCGGGGGTACGTTCATGCTGCGAGCAGTGGAATATGAGTCGGACTAGAGATCTAGGAAAGTGGCGATTTAGTTCAGCAATGACGGATGTCTAGCGCATACTATTTACGATGATCACCACAAATTTAACTATCATACAGATCCCACCCCAGTCTGGATCCGAGTATTTGATAACCTCCACGAGCCCACACTGAATCTGACCTCCTGTAACATTATCTTTTCATATCATATTCTACGGTCCGACGGATCACCGAACGGCGCCCTCACATCTCGGGCATGTCAACTTTCTTTCTAATCCATCTCGACGACGACATAGTCCGTGCCAGCCACGATCCCCAAGGTCTAGGCAGACGAAAAACACCGCTCGTGGGCATTTTGTACACCTTCACACAGCAAACCCACTCAGAACATGTCCTATCATGTCTTCGTCCCTCATCTCCCCTTGCTCTCCCCTCTCCCTTGGTGTCTTGGGCTCACCACTTCCGCTCCCACTCTCACTGTCACTCCGTTCGTTTGTTTCCGTCATCTGTGTAATGTGCACTTCCATGTGCTTCATCGCATAGTCCCGGGCCCCGAAGCTCATGCGCGACATCCGAGAGAACGTCAGGCGACCACCGGACGCAGCGCCGGAAGAAGGTTGTGCAATACCCTGGGAAGCCGTTTTCGGTATCGTGATCCGGATGATGACCATGTAGAACGTGATAGAGATGATGGGCATGATCTGTTTTTGGTACCGGCGATGGACAGAGATGAGAAAAATGCGGCAAGACCCGGACCCAGATGGCAATCATGAAAAACACACAGTCAATCCCGAGGATCACCAGGCACGAGGAACATGGTCAACTCCGAGGACTACCTTGGACCTTGTTCGAAACGGACGCACCATGTCGATTAGCACATAATGTCCCCGGTTTTTCGCTATGAAGCATAGGAGCGCCGCCAGGAGGGAAACCGAGTAAAGCACCCCCGCGTCAAGCACGATTCTTAGGACCGGCCACAACACGGTAGCCTGCGAGGATACTCTTGTGACTCGTGTTCCTACCTGCCATATCCGGAACGCAAGTAGCGCTGATGTAGACGTATCGAAAACGAGGGCCGCAGTTGCCGTTAGTGAGAATCGTTTCGGAGAAGAGTGGAGTGTGCCTCACATGTACTCAAGATGTTGGTAAAGAGCGTGGCGGCCAGGAATGCGGTTATCCATGGCCCGGTGGATCCCACAAAGATGTCTTCTTTATAGATTCTTGCTATGGAATCAGAGTATACACACCCGATTCCAGTCACTTTTCAAAAGGTATGAGCCTCTATCATCCATGCGCACACGACAGAGATGCTACTTGCCTGCGACAGATATCCATGATAGAATGGGAAGGACGGTGATCCACCATGACTGCCAGACGACATAACAGCGGTAAATCTGGTGGTGAGTGAGTCGTGGCGCTCGAACGCGATCGTGTGTGTAGGTCTCACCACTACTCCGTCGCCAAGCAACGTCTGCAGCAAATATAGCACATTTTTGTATACAAATGTCCATTGGGCAACGTCGGCAAAGAACGCTATTGGTCCTCCAGGAAAGGTGTTCCGGTCCTGTACCAGGCCCTCGTACGCCCGAATTGTGCTGATGATTATATGCTGCCCAAACATGTTTTAGCCGGCCAGCACGATCGATGTATATGCAAGTGTTAGTACATACCCCCGTGCTAAACAAAAGTAACATGCACGCAATCGTGATCATTCGTCGATTGACACCAGAATGCATTCGTCTATGTATCAGGGCAAATATCGTGCCCACGAACATCAAAACGGAGAGGCCTGATGTCGCGTTACCCTCGTTACTACCCTCGCGTTTGCTAAAGTAAATCGCGTTGACTTGCCGTAGAGAATTCCCTCCAGCACGACGGATATGATGGAGCCGGTGTCCAGAGGGATGCCGTTGGGCTTCATCATATCAATGGAACGGCTCCTGGAGGGTTGTGGGGTATCAGGGAATGGTGATAGAGGGGAATACGTGAGGACGCTCGCCGTGAGCATCAAACGCGTCTTTATAATCCGTATACCCAGTGCAAACCCCGCGAGTTAGTTGGTTGGCTCCGCACACCAAAAACCACAGAAATCACAGAATTCGTGTCTAAAAACAGGATTATTTAGTGCATACCGCGGATGCAAGACTGCCGTAGCGTCAAGTCTAAAGGTAGCGAAAAGAAGACGGCCAAACCTTCCCATGATTGGGTGCCAGCGACTAGCGGGAGCGTGAGACTTGATTTCTTACCTTGTGCATCTGTTGGAACGAACGATGCACGTGTAGCTTGAAAGATGGTTGGAGATATTTCAAGAGCGGCCGATACCATGCACATTCCAAAGGCATCTCCCACCAATGATAGATATATATACACTCAGAAATATAACCTCATCAATCAGGGTGCGAACTCTAAAAGGGACCGTGAGACCTCGTAGAAAAACGCGGGAACAAGTCCGACATACCCTCCTCATCGAGTAAAGTCTCCTCATCCAAACATGCTTGTATATAATCCGAGATAACAAGTCGGCGGCGTTTAGGCCTGTGGCAACGTCAGCTTGGGCGATCCGTAGAAGAAGTCGCCTCACTTTGAGGTGAGTTGCATGAGCATTATCCTACGAGACACGTCCCGCTTGTCAAGGACAACGTGAGTTAACTTGGGGTCTTCAAGATCCACAAGCTTCCCTCCGTTTGATTCGATGTTCCGAGAGGCTTGTCGCAAACTTCATTATATGAGCTTCGGTACATCCTAGTGTAAGGTTGATGAACAGACGTACTGATCAGAAATCTGTTTCTCGTATTTCGTAGCCACGGCCAGCTCATTCTTTCGCGCGTTATCTGGAGAATCGATATAGAAGCACCTATAAAATAGTGCATATTAGTGAATCAGGTATCCCACGACCACAACGTCCGTACAAGTGCCTGAATATCTTCGTGGAGTCGTATTCGTGGGCCGAAGCCTCGCCCATGGCAACATCCTCGCGCTACTCCTCGTCAACAACGGAACCAGATAACATGCAACAGGCCTCACCTCTGAATGTGCTCCCTCTTGAGAGAGAGACTAGCCAACAAACATGTAAACAGTCGCCACAGACGCGAGCAGGAGGTACTTGCCAAGACTTGAAATGACTCGAGGGTCTCGCTACCACTTGCCTCTACTTCTGTCCAATCCTCGATATCTTGACCGGCGTCATCATTTACGGAATCGGCGTCACTCTCCGGTTCTGTCTCGCTGTCCTCGGGAACTGCGTGCCTGACATCCACAGTCAACCAGTCCGCAAGAGCCGGATCTACATCATTGGCGGGCTCTTCCTTGACTTCAGTGGCTTCTGACGTTGCGCGTTTCATCGGACCAGGGTCGTGTGCTTGAGATGGCTTCTGGGGTTCCTCTCCCGTTTCTTCGTCTTCGTCACTATCAGGCTCATTGTATTCAGCCAGGATTTGTCTGTCGTCCGACGCATGGAAGAAGTATCTGACAAGCTCGTGAATTTCCGGAATTGAGTCGAAGGCTCGCGATTCATGATGTACCTTTTCTTCAAAGGGACAAGTTCATCTCTCGCAACGCAGTCCAGAATCCATTGTGGCCGAACGATATCTACGGTGCCTTTGTTGACTAGTAGTTTGATGTCGTATGCTAGCGTCTCGTCTATCAGCTAAGGAACGAAAATTTCTCATAGCTCGATAACATACGCGTCGTATTCCCACCATAAATGACCGTGACAGGTTGTTGGGATGTCACAACTTGAACGCAATTTCCCCCATTGGCGAGGATCCTGAAATACGTAAGTTTTGTAACAGACATCGCACATGTAGTCTATACATTCTCATCAACTCTTTGCGGTCTTGTTCGGCCGTCTTTGACTTCGGGTCTGCGGATACCACTAACAAAGGTCTTAAGCTACACTGTTGATCGCAGTGATGATATATACTCACTGAACTTCATACCTTGAAACAATTCCGATTGGACTTCGACCGAATTAGCACTTGGACCTTGATATTGTGGTAGCACCATGGGCTATAAAAGAAATTTGGAAGTGAACGATGCCAATACATCTCACTTCTAACCTTCTTTGCGATCTTGCTTTTTTTCTTTCGATCGTCGAAGCTGCATCCCTGTCATGGTTACCAGGCAATTATATACGACAGTTACGTACCTTGCATCTTTCCCCATCTTTCTCTTGCGCTCGGAACGTAAGGTTTCCAGAAGAGCTAACGCGATTGAGTTTATAGCAGGTGTAAAAACGAGGGAACAGACCCGACGCAGTCATGCAATCATCGATCCCGAGATCATCTCGAATAGATAGAGCTCGAGGAAAACGCATGGTGAAACCAAGGTGGTACTGATCTGCAAGAGTAATCAATCCCGAGACCGGTAAAGGTGTTCGGCCAATGTCAGATTACCAGTACTAGTTATCTCAGCCGCTTTGACTCTCAGTATGAATGAACTGCCAGCGTGTCAGACAGGAAAATCAGAGAAAGCCTGGAGTCGTACTCTGCAGGTTCAATGTACACATCGCCCTTATCCTCATGGCTGCGCTTCGCGGTTTGCAAAAACTCTGGAGGATTTTTAGGGTCCCATTCTTTCCAAGGCTTTTCCCGTATCCATATGTAATCTGCAAAGCTTAGACCCGAGCCAATGCGTACAAAGCTGCTGTATCTGAAAAGGAACTTGGTACGATGAGATGGTGCCCAAAAACAAGAACTGCCAACCTTGGCTCCTCGTCGTCTGCATGCCGATCGTCGAACACGGCGCAAATTAGAGTAGATACACCACCCGATCGTTTTCTAGTTCCATAATTTCCCGCTGCACGTTCCTTTAACCAATATCAGCTGCATAGAACATGTAAGGCTTACCAACAACGAGTACATCAACGGTTTCTCCCAAATCATCCTGACAACGACGAAAAATAAGTATACTGTGCGGGAGTTTTGGAGAGAGGTATACCATATACTCCGGTTTCACCTTGACCCAGTCCTTGTTACGCCCATTGAGTGTATATTCCGAGTCCGGGTGCTTTAGAATAAGACCCTCTCCTCTGTTGGCCATGACCTCGTCCATCCTTTGTCTTACATCTTTGGCAGTTTTACCTTCGAACTCGACCACAAACTCTATTCTCCCGGAAATTTCTTGGATACAAGCACGTAGATTCCGTTTCCGGAACTTGAGCGATTTGTTGTGAAGAGACATGCCGTTGAGATATAGTAAATCAAACACTTTAACTGGAAAGGAGGATCAACGGATCAACGAAGTTCCAAAAACCAATACACGTACAACATGGTCTTGGATTGTGCCCCGCTTTTGACATGTCTAGACTCGAATAGTAAGGTATTGAGGTTTTCGAATAGCATATAGAACGCGTACCACGTGCAGCAGTTTTCAAGGTCCCAAACGGTAAATTCCGTTCGGACACGGGATCCCATACCAACATTTCCCCATCCAGGATGATTCTGTGATCCTCATAAGAATCGATGGCTCACAATTGCACACACTTACTCCCCAACCCGGTCGTCAAATGCGGCGTCGATGTGTGGTGTCAGACTACCCTCCCCGACGTGTTTTCCATACAGGTTGGTGTAATCTTTTCCTTTCCTATATCGAGTGTAAGAACTCGCCGGGATGTAAATTTATAATCTCACCTGGAGCAATAAAAGTACTCATTACCACGTTTGTGTAGCTGCATGCGTTCCCCGTCGAGCTTTTCCTCTATGATGAATTTACGACCCTGCATCTCTTTGACAGCTTCTTCGATCTTGTTCTTTGGCCGCTTGCAAAGCATGGGGGCGAACGCTCGGAATAATTGAATTGCTTTATCCTATTATTGCATGAACTCTTGTCCCAGGAAGGTCACATGACAGACCGCACCTCTGCATTGAGCCTACGTGTTGGATCCGATAGCTCCCAAGCAACCTTCTTAAGGTCCGAGCATGTGTTGAATAAATCTTCGGCATCGGGATGAAATACGGAGAACACAGTCGTCTCCTTGACAGATATGACCATATCTGGCACTCTTGTGTTACTAGCGATCTGTATCTTGAAGGAAACGACATACCCTTGAGGATGATGCGAACGATCCATTTTTGTTCTTCAACCGTGGAGCGATTGTAAATGCGTTGGAGAATTTTGGATTGCACCTCTCTACATGCAGACCCATCAGTGCGCCACCCCTGGAGCCCAAAAACACATACTGTTTTCCCATGTTCTTAGAGAGTTCATCAAGAATGCCATTTAGTTCATCGACAGACAACGACCCTTCAACTACCGATGAGCGTTTGCTCACAACCTCGTATAACACGCTGGAGAAATCGCCGGATCCTGCCTAGAAATAACTTCGCACGAAAGTCACGTCACGATCAAAGAGACACGAACGAATTTCCCTGAAGGTCTCTTCCAGTTCAGAAGTCGAATCGCATCCGGGTCTTTCGTCCCGAGCGGGATAAGCTTGATATAGGCCTTGGCGAGGTTCTTCTCCTTCAAGCCGTACACTGCACGCTCACGGTCTTTCTGTATATAGTCTGAACCATTCCTGCCAGAGGTGCATATCCGAGAAACATACCTGTGGGAGAATGAGGCGCAAGACGGGGTATAGATCGTACCCGACTTGTTCCCTCCAGTGCTACGCCGCAAAAGTCAAAATTAGTGGGGTATAGCCACGATCAGCGACGCACGTTGAACCATGCGTCAAGAAGACGCCTTCGACGTTCTGGCTTGCGCTCGGTGGATAACCTGGCAAAGAGACCCGACAGAACGGAAAAAGGGGCGCTGCCTTTGTTCTGAGGAGGTGCTGGGTATATGGTCTCTTCACTCATTTGTACTGGTGAAACTGGTCTGGAAGATGGCGCTGGTGTTGGCTGCATCGTATTAAATTCTTGTGCCCTGTCGTGGTTGTTCAGATGTTCCTTGAGACGTGCCGATGAGACGTGTTGTTTACTACCTTGTTTGGAATAGTGAGTTAGCAACTATCATGAAGAAAAACGTCATTTCGCGTCTCCTACGGGCATGAACAATATGGTCTCTCGTTCCCTTTGTTTCTATTTACACTGAAACACTTCTACTCTGAACAAGCATCTACTCTCACCATGCATTGCGCACGCTATTCTATATGATACTTGACAACTCGCGTCTGGGGTCAGGTTATCTAGTCAATCTTGGTCAAATCAGCACCCGAGTTAGACCTGTCAGGGAGCGCGGCGGCGACCTGATCTATCTTCTTGAACTGCCAGGGGAACCTGGAGGGATACAAGAACGGACGCAAGTCAAACCCTATTCAAGGTCCATGTCAGCATTCACGGCGCCTCAGACGTTAGTGGTACGTACGGTTATCATCTGGACTGTATGATTCCTAATGAAACTGTGAGCCCAAGGTCGATGGGACCAATGAAATGAACACTTGCCGCATGGTACGAGGGGGTCAACGTCGTCATCTTGTGCCTGTTCCGCGCATGTTCGTAGAAGAACAATTTCACCTTGTCTGCGATCTAGCCACGCAGTGTGGTGTAAGTGCTCAGTAACCCTGCACCGTCCCGAAGAATTTTAACCTACCTGGACAGGCGACAAGAACGAACCCCATTCGTGGATCAACTTGGTAAATACACTGTACGGTCCACACTTTTCCACCTTGCGGAGTCGCCCGAAGACGGAGAGTTCGTCGTAAGTCATGCCCATGTCCGCCTGTCAAGAAACATAAGTGAGGTTTGAAAGAGCCGCAGATGTGGATTCATTCCTGACCTCGTCAGCTTGCACGTAAGTCTCGGAAATCGGTTCGAGCTCGGCAGTCGGGACCGCATCCAGGAAGCTGACATGAGTAACGTCAGTCAGGGCATTCATGGGATATGAATTATCACACTACCCTCTGAGAATGGGCAAGTCGAAGGCATCTTCGGCGTAGGCGATGAACTTCTTCAAGTCCGTCTTACTGATACCCCCGATGGGATTGATGTCCGCTAATTGGAATTGTCAGAAGTTCAAGTGGCAAGTGTGCGGAGCTCCCACCTGAGGAACAATCGTATTTGGTCAAGTAACCTCGCAAACTATCGAAACTGGGTTGGGTGTCGTGGTAGATAAAAGTAGGTACAACCTACCTCTCATCTACATTGGCACTGCCTAGCACCAGTAATCCACCTTGTCTGCCTCTGACCCATGGAAGGAGTTGAGCAAACATATACGCAAGAACCATACGCAATCGGGCCTGAAAACAACATTGTCGTCACACTGCTGGTGGGCACAAGCAATTAGGACTACCTGAATGTTTTGTAAAGCGAGGTTCTCCGCTGCAGTACCCCCATGCGCTCTGAACTGTGGACGTGCACCTGTCACGAACGCAAACAAGTCAAGGACGGATGTGACCAGGGTGTCCATATTGAGGCCGACATGGTAGCTAATAGATTGTATCAGCGCTATTACTTACATTTCAGCCGGGAGGATAGTACCTTCCAATCGCCTCCGCAAGCTCTTTAGCTCTCTTTCTTGTGTCCGAGCTAGAGTTCTCGGTTCCCATGTAACATGTGTGGAACAGGCGACCACATAACTCTCTAGGGTCGGACGGGATGTAACTTGAGTCCTCAGGCTCGCCAACAATGCGTCGTGCATCGGCGATGACTTGCTTGTCTGTCAAACGATTTACTAACAACGATCGCCCCATGGTACGAGTACACTTACTAGCCCCAGTAGCAGCCTCGGCAACCAGCCGGCACATGGAATACACAATGACCGCCGTAGCACAACTATCAACGCCACCACTAAGAGGCACGAAGTAACCCTGAGTCCGGGATCTTCGGAGGTAGTCCCAGAGCCAGCACGCAGGTCCTAGTCTATCAAATAATATTCAGTTACCGCAGTAGGCTCGGTGGGAGACGTAAACTCACGCAATTTCTTCCTCAGGCCGGTGGAATCTGGCATTATGAAGCGTCACTCCAAGCGCTAGGCTTGATTCTCCCTCCGTTTCGCCAAATTTTCCACTAGAAAGTGGGAATGGAACCTCGATCCGATGATACTTTTCGGTCGAGGCTGCTTGATGACCTCTACTGCGCGACGTGCGGTGTGCACGCACGTCCTCTATGTCGATGGTAGCAGTGACAACTTCTACGTCGTTGAGAGAGAATTGGGAACCTTGCGCTATGATATGACCGTTCATTGCGATCATCGCACATCCGTCGTAATAGAGTCGGTCACCATCACATCCTTGTTGATTGGCGTACAGGTACACCCCACCGAGCTACCGAATAAATCAGTTTCTGATCCTGCACTGTTGGTTCATCCCTACCTTTAAAGTTGCTTCCTTAATGAGTTCAACACGGGTGTACAGCTTACGCAGTTCGTGATGACTACCACTCGAGTTAGTGAAGATCTCGACCCCATCTAATCCCATCGAAATGTGTGGGCTAGGGTCACCTTATTAGTGATTGCCTTTCTAGAATCAACCGTAAGATATGTACTGACCTCGCAGGGGTGAACAATTCTTCGCACAGCTCCACGCCGATGCAAGTATCGACCGTGCTGATTACGCAGTCACCAAACGGTACCTTAGTCTGGTGATCATATCAGCATCATCCTTGATACCTCTCGCGAGTGCCTCACCTGCTTCGTGACTGCCTGGATGATCCTAGGTAAGAAGAAGTCCTCCCATTGGCGATGTTTCATCCATGGTGTAAAGTATCTCATCTCGCGGTAGTTACCGTCGTTTGCGAGCCACATCTTAGGACGAATCAACAAGATCTGCTTGTTGTGGACAATCACTCTGCAGTTGTAGATCACATTCTTATGTGTCACGGGCCTGAGCATTCCGTGTCAGATTATCACGATAATTAGATGTCCTAGTTACGTACATTCCGAGATCGCAAACGATTCCCATCGTGTCTTCTCCCGCAAGGATCTTCGCGAGCACTTCCCAAGAGTGCAACACGGTGTCTCCTGTTGCTCGACATGTCAGTTATTATTGACCGCCAATGTACCAAAGCACAAACCCTCCAAGAAGTGATCGTAGCATCCGTATCCTCTATTCTGGATGAGAACATGACCCCACAGAGGAATTGGTACCCACGGAATCTCTAGTTCGGGACCCACTCTAAGGGTTGCACCTCGTTGCTTGGCTATTGCAATGCTCTCGATGATTCGTTCATAGTTTCCCTATGGAGTGAAATGAATACAGATCCATGGCGACAAGAAAGTGTCTTACTTGGAAATCTAACGCCCATTGATTAAGGGAACTACTGGGGATCAACGAAACGACCAGTCTATTGGAATCTGATCACCTTACCATCTAAGACGATCGTTAGTGGTGAATTCAAGCGAGAGCGGGGGCTACATACGTCGCCAATGTTATCAAGTGGCCCATTGTCTCAAGTGGATGGTGGTGGGATCCGAGCAAGAGAGGTAGCGAACAACAAATGCTCGAGTTCGGGATTAAGAGGAACGTAAGAAGTTGCTGTGTTGTTTTATCTAATCTTATCACACAGAACCGACAACTTTGACTCCGCTTGCATTGCATTCCGACGCTAACTCCCATGCATCGTCTAGGAGGCGTCGGCCTAGCAGCGTTCGAACGACAACAAGAATCGAAACGCTCGTTTGCGACGCTCTCCTCAGAGCTCTCGAGAACCCAAGTCGACCATCTCCAGTCACAGCTGACCCAATTCCGCACCGCTCTCACCCATTTCGCCAAAACGCACCGCGACTCGATACGAAGCGATCCCAAGTTCCGACATGAATTTCAGCGTATGTGTGCCTCGATTGGCGTCGACCCGCTCGCTGGACCCCGAAAAGGCGGCTGGTGGGCAGAATTACTCGGGATGGGAGATTGGCAGTACGAACTCGGCGTTCAAATCGTCGACGTGTGCGTGAGCACGCGAGAACGTAATGGTGGTCTCATCGAGATAGAAGAGTTGGTCAGGATGGTCAGTAAATTGCGAGGAGTCGAAAGTGGGGTGATAACGGAGGAGGATGTCATCCAAAGTATCAAGACTCTTGAACCCCTCGGCGCTGGCTATGAAGTGATCGAGGTTGGAGGGGGAAGGAAGATGGTGCGAAGTGTAGTGAAAGAGTTGGATGAAGATCAGGGTGTTATTCTCGCGGAGGCTCAACTAGAGGGAGGAAGGATCGTAGAGGAGATCTTGGTGACCAGGCGAGGGTGGGCGCATGAACGGGCGAGAGCGGCGCTGGAAAACATGCTACTTCGTGATGGACTCTGTTGGCTCGATGCTCAAGACGAACGCCACGGGAAGGCATACTGGGTCCCTTCTGCAATGCGCTGGGACGAATAGCTCCACGACGTCCATCGTGGCCGTGGCAACTCAAGTACGCTCGACAAAGGAGATACAACATCAATGCGACACTACATTTTTGCATCTCAGTCGCTTCCAAAGCATGGACGTATCCTATCAGGTCGGGCACGGACTGGTTCTGGAAACCGATGTTGTGTGTGATGCTGGGGAAAGTAAAGGTGTTTACATACATACACAGCAAGCGAGGTACAACACCATCCACTAGGAAACGTATACATGTAAGACGTTGGTTGTATCGGGAAAACGACAGAAGTGATGACATTTTCAGATTCTTGCCGAGGTAAAATGGGCACCAGCTTGAAATTGGTAAAGGGACCCATCTCGAAAATTGATTCTCGTCGACGGTATGCGTTTCGTGAGCACAAAGAAGGTTCCCAGCAAGGCGAAGACGTGTGACATGGTACTGCGCGTTCAATGTCCGGTCAGGCGACCTAACAATAGAAACATGCTCTTTCAAAGCAGCCCGAGATAAGTAAACCTTGATGATATTATGAAATGCCAGTGCTGCGGTGGTGATGTGGCAATTTGACGACAAGCCGTTCTGAATTCTCGTAGTAACAGATTCAGAGTGCATGACGACATCAATCGCCCACGTAGGAACGTGACTTTCGAAGACCTCGAGCGACGGTGAGGTGGGCCAGCCGAGGAGATTGGAGAACTGTAGTAATTTAGAGGACTGACTTCTCCCGCCGCGAAGCCAACAGGCCAGGATCTTGGCCAAGTCTGAGTGAAGACCGGCTCGAATGATATGAAATCGCTATGACTAGAGTACTAGTATACCGGATCTGTACGCATGAAGCGATTGGGTTATTAGCCAAACCTGTGTCAACAAGAGCAGGCGGGTGGCCATAGTAGTACCAGTCTAGCATTGCTCACTTCGAAGCTCTCAACTTGAAGGACACCGCTCTTATTCATTTCAATAACTCCACAGAAAATATGTATTAATGAATACGTTAAAAGCTAAGAACTACTGTACTTCGATTGTACGAATGTTGTCCATCAAGTCACTCAACGAAACCCCCTGACGGAGTTGAACCATGATCAAGCAGTCTGCTGCAACTCGCCTGTGCTCCACATGTGACAGTGGTGCAAACAAAAGCGGCCCGAATGGTTGCCGAAGACGAGCGACGAGTCGGAGCGCTTGCGTCGCCTTGTTATGCACATCCGTGCCATTCAAGAACTCCTGGTCTAGAAGAGGGCGGATCCACGGGTGCATCAGGTAAAGATCCTTCATCCCAGTCAAATCATCTGTTGTCTTGATTTCTATTTCCCCAAACAAAGGGGACGTCATGTGGTACACATGCTTTATCTCAGGATCTGATCCTGGAGTGCAGACGAAATCGACGAGATGGAAAACGATGCCAGAAAGTCGTAGACGACTGGCGGTAAGGAAAGGGGATGGAAGCTCTCTTAGGCGATCATATAGTGTGATGGCGAGAGGGAGCTCCCCGGATAAACGCAATTGACTGACATTGCGATTCATCTCTGTCGTCCCGATGAGTGGTGGGATATGTGGCGGAACAATGAGATCGTAGACGGTGAGGTCTGAAGGTAGGCAGCTATTATAGCTACCTGCACTTCCAGTCCACGCAAGAACTGTGACGTCCCCTGATCCGGTCAGGACGTGTTCCAAAAGACGACCGATAGAACGATTTCCTTCGCCATAGATAACTGGGATTGCAGCATTGAAGATACCGAGGAGCGAGTATGCAGCATCTTCTGTGAGGGAGGTTTGGCGATTCGAAGCCAAGAAAAGTTTCTCGCGAACCCTCTCCAGGCCAGGCCGTAGCACAGCCAGCTCTTGCGCGGAAACTCCTGAGACCAGCTCCATTTCCGAGAGGATGATGGGGGATTCTTTGTGGTTGGACAATGTCAAGCCGAGGTACGGCTTCCAGTCCTCGGTGTAGAACTGGACAGTCACAGCAGCCACGTATTCTTGGTACGTCCACCCTCGGGTGTTCCAGAGACTCCGGCGCAGACCCCCAGGTTGCGATGACAGCGACGATACGTCACGTAGGTAGACGACTGTAAGTGACGACCCGCGATACCACATGAACATGGCAACTAAGGACTCTTGTAATACCACGTGATTGACTTTGTCGACGCAGCATGTGTCACTCCATGCCCATCGAAAGCCGAGCGAACGTATGAGCAGGCAGAACGACTGTAACTTGATATGTGTGGGAGATGGTTCCAGCTCGTAGACTGTGGTCTGCTCGACCTTTTGGAGGAGGGGTTCCTCATTTTCCCACGTGTGTGAAAGCATCACATATCTGTAGAAGTTTTTACTTCTCTCCAGACACGTGCTTGGTCTGGTTCCGTCATCATGGAGGACACAAGTTCGTGGTAAATCGGAAGCGCCAGAAACATGTCGGTTTGAACCTTCCTGTCACATAGATGGCCGGTGGTGGTGTCGATGAGTATACGTGGCATGTGGCGAGCGGTCTGGTTGACAATTTGTCGAATGATGGGCCTCGGATCGGTATACCGACTACGAAGTTCTGTTCACAATTCCTGTCAGCATGTGGTGTGATCAGATATGTTCGATCGAGAAAACGCCTCACCATGGACGTATTCATCAGGTGACATCTCCAGCTTCGAAAGCATCATATCGAAGGCTTCGACCGCCTCGACATATCGCCTCGCACCGTGTAATGCCACGTGCCTTCGCTCGTATCCTTGGTAAGACGATGCATCAAGCTCAATGATCTGCTTGCGCAGTCACTATCAATGTTATCTGAAATATCAAGTCATAAACTGTACCTCATCGGCATCACTGAGCGCGTCCTCCCAAGAGTTCATCAGTGCTCGTGCCTTGCTTCGCTTGGTGAGAATTCTCGAACGGTCGTCCGGGTGGAGCAGTAGAACGGATGAGTAGTATTCAGTAGCTTTATCAAACTTGTTACAACCCGTGGCAACATCTCCAAGTTCCTCTAGCCTTTTTGCGCACTGTCGTTGAAACGCTGTCGGATGGTTGGTTGACGGCGCACAATTACTCTTTGATGATCACTCACTGAGTTCCCACTGTAGGTGCTCATCATCGATATTTATGGAATTTGCTAGTGCCTGTTGCATCTGCTGAAGACACTCGACTGCCTCCGTGACACGAGCGTCAGTCTCGAGGATATCGCAGATCGTGCGGTAGATAACGAACTTCGGAAGCTGAAACTGAGCCCAGAGTATTGTTTATATCTTGCTTTAACCTAGTGCATGAAGCATACCTTGGCAGCGGCGCCCAATGTGTCGTTCACAGAGACATGAAGTAGTGATTTACTTGCCCATTTGGTGAATAGAGAATTCGGAATTGCGGGACCGAGGGACAATGCAGTCGAGTAGGCTTCGAGTGTTCTTTCATGATTGTTGATGTCAGCCGCCTCATCTCCAAGTCTAACCAGTGTCATAATACACCGGTTTCTAAATTCTGCGCATGATTTGAACAAGACTCTTTTCGCACCTGCCGCACTGAAACTCACCAGAAAGCCAACTTGAGATGACCCCATTGGCTTTTGCAACCTCAGTGATGCCATTCGTAGTTTCAAGAAGAGATCTCGCGGCATCAATTACATGGCCTTCAGCATATAGGGCCTCGCATTGTTGTTTCAGCTCATTCGCATGAAGAATTTGGATCAGACTATTACCTGGGACACAGAACAACGGGCGGTTAGTAAAGAAAAACATTTTGAGGCAAAATCAGATATACACACTGGACACTGATTCCTGGGCACAGATATATGCACGCAGTGACTTAACGGTCCCACCTAGGTCATCCCTAGCCAGACTGGCTACGCGTTGGCTGTGAGTGAGCTCCTTTCGAAGCTGCTGGACGGTTTTCTCGAGATTTTCTATCCGTTCGTCTGGTGGATGTCAATATTAGAAATCGGAGTCAGAGAGCTCATAAACACACTTGAATGTTTGTCCCTCTTACAAAGGGACTCGATTTTTCCTTCAAGACCGGCTTTCTCCACTCTTATGCGTCCAATTTCAATTTCCCACTCCCGGAACCTCTACCAGCGAGGTTAACGTGATCAGAAACGGATTAAGCACTACTTACGCTGTCAAAGTAGGCAACGGGGAGAGTATCATGTAGGCTTTGGAGAATGATTTGCTTGCCTGCACTGATTACGATGATGTTGTTTACGGAGATGGCCATTGACCGGACAAAAGAGCCAGCCTCGACGACGGATCCAATTTGCTTGTGAGTGATGGTATCCCAGAATGAGACGGACGAACCAACGGAAGCCGCAATGAACAACCCGCTATTGGAGAGAGTGATGCATGAGGCCGTCTTGTCACTGCCATTGCAAACGGGCCATTTGGAGAGGATTGTGCCCGGCCCGGTGGACCCCGACCCGGAGCAGGACACTCCGAGACAGTATATGTTTCCGTCATAAGACAAAGAAAAGAGGCGATTACTATCGCTACACCAGGCTAGCGATTGGTTTAGACTTGCACCGATCTTGCCAACTGGAAAATCGACGATAAGGTGGCCATCGTGACTGTCGTATATGCGAACAGAGTCGCTGTGGTTCCAAGTGGCAGTGGCGACATAGCGTCCGTCTGGTGAAAATTTGGCTGCAACTACCGAGTTGTTGTGCTGCCATGGCCCGCACAGACGCTCGCCAGTGGATAGTAACCAAACGCAAGCAGTTTTATCGTCCGATCCCGTCACGAGTTGCGTTGCGTCTGGCGAGAAATCAACCGCGCGCACTGGTACTGTGTGTCCTTCGAGCTTGGTTACTGCACCGTGGTTCTTCGCATTCCACGCCGTCACTCGACCTGAACCGCTCCCATTTGCGATCCAATTGCCGTCCTGGGAGACAGAGATATTGCAGACGTAAGAGTCTCCCTTTATTGGCGTCACTACCTCCTTTCCGTCCTTTGCTTGCCAGCATCGAATCATCTTTTGCTGGCCACCACTAAGGAAATGCTCCCCGTCAACAAGGAACGCGAGAGAATATATGATACCCTGGCCATCGATTTTCGTCTGTCCAACTTCCTTTTCATGATCGTTGCTCCAAGAGGGCTCGTTTTCATTCAATTGGTGGGTCCCCAACGTTCCACCGCGAGTTGACCTTCCTTGACCCTTCTGCACTGTTTCTTCTTCTGTTTCAGCATCACTGGGGGTGACAGAATCGCTCTGAGTCGCTACCTCAGGGAGTCCAATCAGTGTACCGCACTTCCCCTTACTTTTGCCTTTACCTTGTTCTTTTAGGAACACTGCCCTCCGCCGGGTGTCAGAGGAAGGGTGGTTTTGCCCCCGGGTCGACACTTCTGTCTTCGTAAGTATCTTCTTTAATACTCCCGGCAGATACTGACCATTATTGAGCCATAGTCGGAGATTTGACATTCCGTCGGGTTATCAGCGCGAAAGTAAGAAGTGTGGACGTGCGAGCGCTAGTCGGCTTCCTGGGAACGCATGCCTGGAGCCTTGGCGCTTATCTCTGCGAACTGCATTTTTTATCTTTCCGAAACTTGAGTTTATTCATCGCAAAATCCGTGGTAGGAAGCCGCCCTGCATCGGAAACTGCACCAATGAAGTTCAGGAGGGAGTCGATACCGTTTAACGTTGATTGGTAATACGGCCGAATCGCGTCGTCCGTTGAAATCATGCCTTTGATGTACTTCTCTGAGTTTGGTCGTCTTCTGTTCCTCCTCAGCACCACCAGTACCGAATCGCGCGACAACTCCAGGCCTCGGTACGACTCTGCCCAGCCATTTCTGACTTGTTGCTCTCCACTAGCATGGACGTCCACCAGAATACTGAGAACAACACCGTCACTGCGTCCTTTGACTTGCCTGGCAACCAGGACTGTCTTAGCGTCTCTGATGATGCCGGCGCTGCCCAGGAATGCGATGAAGATTCCGTCCGTGACAGGTCCTGGCCCTGATGCTCCCCCAGGAAACCTCGGAAAGCTGTTGGTACATTTTTTTCGCCTGACATGATACATCAACTCGACGATGTTCGCGCCAAGGTGGAACGCGGTGCGCTGAACATGACATTCCTTAAGGGTCAACCCCCCTGCCTGAGCGTATCACCGTCGAGAAAGCGCCTTGACATCTAAGCTGCCGAAATTTTTGTTTGGGATTGTCCTTTGCGAGAAAAGTATTCAATATTGTGTACTAATTGATCACGTTGTATATGGCAAGTGAACTGCAATCAAGCGTCCGTGCATTCCACGCTTCGTACGCGAATGTTGTGCAAACGAGTGGTGAGCGTAATTATGTCTAGCAAGCCAAGTGTGTAGTCTATGGGCTACTCCGTCCGTCCCGTGTAAGGGCCAGTAATTCGGCGATACACTTGTTTCATCAACGTCCAAAATTCATCTCCGTACGCATAGTACAGCACACCGAAAGTCGCCCCTCCAAGGTGTGCGTAGTGGTCAAACAGCCTAAAGACAATGAGCTGGCGTGAAAGTCGAGAGAGCGATCCGACAGCTCACCTCCAGCCACGAAGGATCCCGACGACATCTGCCAGCACGAGCGCACCCACACCGGAGGTAATCGAGACGCTGATAGGCAAGAAAATCGGTTGAACTTGGGCATCAGGAAAGGCAAGTGCGGTAAGGGTGACCGCAGCATAGATCGCCCCGGACGCTCCCAAGGAAGGCAGAATTTTCCTTGGTGCTTCTTGTGCCGCCTCTCCCAAGACGGCAGACGCCGCTGGCGACGAGCGCACGACGGCTTGCTTGGAAAGCTGTGATAACAACCGGGGATAAAGTACTTTGGCGGAGACCGTGTGACTGACTAATCCAGAGAACAGCCCAGCTGGTGAATGCGGAGTCGGATATGAGATCATCTAGTTCTGAGGGCGGAAATCCGTACCGGAGATGAAGAATGCCAGGAAATGCCACTGGGAACTAATGTCCGGTTCATGTGAGGGACGGACGCACAAGTAGTGCGTCGCAGCAGCGCCTATGGGCAGCCGAGTGAGTCCTTTCAGGATAGAACAACGACAGGATACTTGCCAAAACTTGCCAGTGCCATCGAATTGGCAACGAGGTGGAAGAAACTCTTATGACTGTCATAAACCTTAATCCAAGCCTGAAACGAACCTCAGCGAGCAGACACGGACCTGAACATACTGGTGAGAAGCGTATAGGCTTTCCCAGAAAGTGGATCATGTGTGAAGGCACGGTTCATGAATGGATTGAAACGAGGTATTTTCCAGATGAGGAAGATGGCGGTATTCAATGCACAGATTGACCAGCAAAGTCGCCTGCCTTCACTGGCATCGTAATAGAACGAGCCCACGAATGCGGACACGGTCAAAGATACGTTTTGCAGCGCGATAGGCCACTGAGCGATCTTCTCCCTGACAGTGTCAAGATACTTGAGGAATTGCTGTCCGAAAGAAGCATGAATCTCATCATGCGATGGAGTGAGGATTCACATACATTGACTTGAGCCCGGGATTTCGCTTTTCTAACATCCTCGTACGTAGGCTGACGGAACGTCCAGATGTTCGCAAATTTCTTGACTTCATTGGACCAGTGATCGTTTTCAAGCTGCGTTTGCTCTGCAGCCAGCTCGTATACGACCCAGGATCCAAACAACACGAACTATCGTCATTTGTAAGGATGGTGTATATAAGAAACGCGAGCACGCACGGCAACTTGTTTTAGTATTGGAGGTCGACCGACACGTTCACAGAATGTCCGAATACCGTTGGTGCCATCAGGGCGAATGGTTGACGCGGCATCTGATGCCCCTGCCGATGCGTTTCGAGAGACCCTAGGAAGACATTTCTGCGACGACTGGAAGAAATTGCGACTTTGTGTACGTCCGAGTAACGGGTTGAGTTTGAAGGCACGTAACGAGAGTCGACAAGGTGTAGTAGTCCAGAGCATACCTACGACTACCAAACTAGGTAGTACATGTCTACCTCGGTACTACGACCAGCTCGATGTTTTATTATATATCATTCCTTCGTCCCCCACCTTTACAAACGAGCACCGAACGTATCCTCATCATGCCCCAGATATCAAACGATCTCCGAACAGAGTACCTCGAGGACCCCATTGACATCTACTACGCCTGGTCTCTCCACACACCCCGCCCCAGCTCACCCGTCACCACCAAACCCGCCAAACTGACCTCCTGGCGGACGAGCACCGCGTACAAAGAGATCCCCGTTCCGAGACCCCCGCCCCTCGATGGTCCGCACAAATGGAAAGCACCGGAAGAAGGACCGTCGTGGCGGCTCATGCTGACCTGCGGGACGAGGTCCATCGATCACGTCGTCGTGCTGGGCGAGACGAACACGACGGGTAATACACCATTCCCGGTCATGTCGATGCCAGTCACTTTTTCTGGACGACATGGATCGGGGACCAAGCACGCAAGCAAGGGTGCAAAACAGGAACGGATCGCTCGGTCGTATGCTCTGCGCGTACCCCTTCAAGAAAGTCCAATCGTGTTTGATATTACAGAGCAGACATCTTTCGACCTCGACAAGGTACGTCTCGAGTCACAACGTACTATCACATCACGGTATGGGTTTTATACCACTCACGAAGGAGGCGTAGAAAATATGGGACAGCGGTATTGGACTCAGCGCTTGGCTCGTCCAGCTCTTCGGAAATACTGCAGGGTCAGGCGACACGATGTCTGAAATACGCTCTGCGCTCTTTAGCACAGACGCTCGGCATATCTTGGAATTAGGTAAGTCGGACGTTTCTCCCTTCCCCAATCGGTTGATAGGTAACGCCTGGTAGGCGCAGGCACGGGCATTGTTGCCATCACACTGGCCGTTTTGCGCTCGACGCTGGTTCTCGCAGAGCTACCTGGCTCTATCGTGACTACCGACCTACGTGCGTGCCCACTACCCCCTCGGCTCTCCTTTGATGTCACCTTGATTCTATACCGATAGCCTCTGCGATGCCCATCCTCCAAGACAACATCAACGCCAATCACCCTTTCATGAACAAATGCATCGCGCAAGCGGCCGTCCTGGACTGGGAACAGGACGAATTGACACCGCCAGTTCAAGCACAATTGGAGGCTGGATTGGACGTTATCGTGTATGTTGACAAATGCTTGTTTTAACTTCGTTATGACGCGTGCGATCCAGCATGGCGGATGTCACTTACAACACGGCGTCCTTCCCCGCTCTCATCGGAATGCTCTCGCGACTCATCCAGTTCTGCAAACAGAAACGGGGCGGACATCCTCCCAAGGTCCTCATGGGCTACAAGGAACGACACCCTGACGAACGATCGCTCTGGGATCACGCCGGAGCCATCGGCCTCCACCTTCGCAAAATCGGACAGGTTGATGGCGCAGGTGGAAATCCAGTCGAAATTTGGCTGGGATGATCAGATATGATGAAATGCAAGGATAGGTATGTTGATATACGATACAAACTCTAACTATTGGAACGAAATTAACTTCCTGTCGCGGTTAGTCGCACACACAGACGATAAGTAAATGCTAAAGGGGTGGGAGAGGTCGACGACACTGTGGACAGATATTCTGTACAAATGAATCAGCCATTTCTCACCGCCGACGAACCAAAAAGATGACCTACCTTGATAGCAAGCCACTTTTCAAGACACTCTGTATGCTGAAACAAGCCGCATTTCAAAATGGTGCCCATCAGTAGAAAGAAAAACAGTACATACGAATAAGTGGTGGCACGGCGCTAGACTATAGTTCTTTCTTCCCCCAACTTTCTGCAGTAGACCGGCAGCAACATGCTGCATGGGATCCTCGGCATGAATTGCTTCCATACAGATGGAACAATCGCCCAGCGACTGCTCTGGTGCCTCGGGGTCTGAGACAGAGAGTGGTAATGGCGGATGATAGTTGTAGGTTTCTGTGGTAGCAAACTAGAGAAGAGGCGTCAACACGTAGTGCTCAAACATCGAAAAAGGTCATACGCGTTTGGGAAGGAAGAAGGCGGGTCCTAACCGCTGTTGAAGCAGCACGACAGCCGCTTGGAACAACACAAAGGCATATAGGTAATATGCCCATCCTATCAGAACGCAGCATCAGCACGAGAGCGGAACGAAACAGACGCCAACCCACTTCGAGGTCCGACATCCAATACGTTTTTCGGGCACGTCAAAAAGTCTAGGTTCCAAGGTTAGCTCCATTTATGCTGGGGAGGAATTTTCTCACAAAGCGCAAAGTAGAGCCTGCAAATGGATGTTCCAATGAGGTACTCTGCGCTCAATGCGCTGGGTCGCCCTTGTTTGGCCGTGCGTATGATTTGGGGGAACCAAAACGTGGAGTACAAGGAGGCCAGAAAAAGCAATGTCAAGGAAGGGGAGACGATCACGCGTATAATGAATGTGAGAACCAAGAACATCCCAAGCCCTATGCGAATGTCAGCCATCAGGGTAATTAAAAACCAGGACAAGTCCAACACGTACAGATACGGGCTTGTGGGTCAGCTCGGAGGTGGCGAATGACGAGCTGAAAGAAGGAAGGTCCGGCGGGCTGAGGTGCCGTGGTGGGCACGGGCATCGGTGATTGAGCAGCATTGGTGGTTGGTGTGGTAGTACTAGGTACAGGAGGTGGTGTATCTCGAGTTTGTTGGGCTGCTGCATCCTCTGGCGCATGTATTTGATTGATGAGAATTGCATGTTGCTGCATTTACACCAAGTAGGATGAGTGAACCAATTTCCAGACTGCATGCGGGCAACTCACCGCCTCAAGAGCAAACAAAATGAAAGCGAGAAACGCCGGTGCGATGAGAGAGATTGATGATCGGCCATCTGCCAGTATAGCAAAAGTGATGTGTCCCGCAAACGCCACAGAATCAACGATGGCTTGGGTGAGGAAAGTCCACAGAGATAAACGTGAGAGCGCTGCAGGGCTGTGCGCTCTGTCGATTTGGCGGGACAGCAAAACCAGCATCACAAGATAGAAGATGGAAGAAAAACTGGCGTCTGTTACGCGAGATAAGAGACGAAGGCTAGTCAGAAAAGGTGACTTACAATTGATGACTTTACGGAAGAATGACTGGGACCTATATAGTGATAGTTGCCAATAGATCGGAAAGAACGCACGAGATGCGTACCTCAAACCATCTGCGTCGTGTAGACGATAAAGTAACCCGCATTGCTGGCTAAGGAGCATGCCATTCATCCGTAGTGGAGGTCTTTTCGTCGTCCACTTTCCGGTTGGCTTCTGAAGTTCATCTTCGAGGTCTTGCATAAGCTCTTCGGAAACGGGAGAAGGCTCGATCTGGGCATGCAAAACAAATTCACATCCCGTTTCGGGGCTACCGCCTGTAACTGAATGGGCATTTTCTGAACGCACGACAAGTGATGTACAAACCTTGCGAATCCTGGTCGACCACACCAGAATCTATCATCTGTTGTACTTTTTTTATCCGGGAGGCTAGTTCTGGTTTGATGACGCGAGCGGTGTCGTTTCGAACACTTTCCGGAACGATGACAGGGATACTTCGAATGTCGATGCCGCGCCTGACATGAGATTAGTAGAACAACGAAACGCAAGAAAGTTCGCCGTACCCATTCGGTAAAGCAAACCCATAAATGGACCCGTTCGAGACAAAGTGGACGCCATCAAACTCAAGTTGCATGTCGTATGTGCTCGTTGGATCCGTCAGATCAATCTTGCCCTAAATGTAGAATTCTCAGCAAGAGAACATCGCAACGATCTGTGCAGCCATCCTACGTGAATCATGGCAATACGTTCTGAAACCCCCTCCACAAGAACGGGCGCTCTGTCCATGACACTCCACGCCAAATTCCTCGTCGCAGACCAATTCCAAGATCCGAGTTTGTCATTGAGCTCAGTCAGATTGGCTTCCGACATGAAAGACTGTGCATGCGACTTCCACGGGAAGCTGGTCGTCTCCAGGCTGGAAGGCGTTATGTTGTAGAAGTCGAGTGAGCCACGTATGAACCCGGTTGTGTTCTGAAAATAAGATGCATGCGTTCGTCCGAGTTTCGGTCCGTATGGTACAAAGGACTGTCCGAGCGAAAAAAGGGCAGCCGGGCTCTCTGGCTGGTCGTGTGTCAGTATCACACCACACAACAAGCATGAATGCTCACCATGGAAAAGTTAGAACTCCCGCCATTCAACCACACGGTATAGTTGGATAACTGATCATTCATAGCCTGCAATGCGTCCTGAAAACGGCTGCGCGACAGATATTCGTCTCCGCTGTGATTCGTGAGCATGAAGAGCATGAATATTATGAATAGAAAGGATGGTATCGAACTCCGTTGTTGTTGAAACCGCACGTCGTTCGCGGGGGAGCCATTCTCGTCGCCGCGCTCCATGGCATCGTATACACTGGATTAGCCCGGCTTCCAGGAGCAGTGGTGGCTGTGACGGCATATGATCACATGACTCTAACAAGACATCCTTCTGATCAACCACCATGGCAAAAGGATCGCCGGACACTAAACGCTGGACGCACTTTCATTCAGCGTTGCAGCTCGCCATAAACAGGGCCGCACACAAATGGACGTAAGTATCTCCCCCATTCTAACATTGGCCCGCTGAACCACGACAGATACGAAGACTTTCAGGAGTGCTTTGCTTTGTGGTGTAAAGAAGAACCTCACGGTGCCGAGGGTATCTATAACACGATTTCGCGGCATATGGAGGACCAGATACACGTGTGTATTATAAGTCCGTCTCTTGCGCGAGTTGACCACTGGATCAGGCGAGCTGCGAGACATTGTTTAGGGACTTCGAAGTCCGAGAGAGTATCAACGTCCTTCACGGCGTTGTGACGGACGCGCGTGCTCGGAAGCAGCGTGGTGAAACAGAAGGGAGGGATCTTTGGAAAGAAGATTTGGATCCGCATGCCGCCGTTCGCGCCAGGACTGTCCCTGTACTGGAGGCGGAGGTGGAAAGGCTGAAAGCAACGCTGCAGAAGGTACGATTATCCGTCACACATACGATATTTTGTGTTTATACTCTCGTATTTTCCAGCTCGAGGAGGAGAACCAAGCATCGTTCGAACAGTTAAAAGCCAACGCCCAGCGACAGCAGGAAGCGGACGCCGAGAGTGCTGAGCTACTGAAAAACTTTGATGAGGTACGTGTTGACTAGAGGCAGCGATACGCTGTATTCTTACATTTTCCAGGTATATTCGAAATGGAGTAAACTTCCTCACGATGAAATTAGTCTTTGGGCTTTACAATCAGCAGAAAATATTCCTCCGGCTCAGGACCATTGACAGATTGAGATTACCAACCCATAAATTTTGTACCAGAATAATCATTCGCAGCATATATATACAGATATCCCAGCAACAGATGTAAGCGCCTCCTGACTCAGTTACCTCCTACATGCAGGAAATTGTCTGACCCGTTTTTACAAACGTAGAGGTACCCGAATAATACAGACATCCTCGGACCTCCAAGAAAACTCTGACTCAAGGTAAGAGTTTGATATCACTGGGACAATAGTAGTAAACGATTTCATGCAAAGAGAGGGAGATCAAGCCGCTGATGTTTCCGAGCAGGCTCTCAGACAAGGGTCACCCACGGAATCGTTTCAGCGTTTCGAATCATTCTACCCTTTCTATCTCGTTCCGGCACTTTCCTTTTTATGAAGTACCACCGACTGGGAATCAGTCGTATGGTGTCTCTTGTACCTCTGGAAAATCCTCTGTCCTCGTCGAAGAGATTTCTGGACCACGTCTTCCTGTTATCCTCGAGCCTGACGTCGGCATATGTATACCTGCACGGAATACGGATCCTTGTACAGGGAAAGTCATCCAGCGTCAGATATAGTGTATCCCGACTCACCGCCCGAAGATGGGTTGTAGCGGATTGGGACCTGCTGAAGCGTTGGGAATCTTTCGCGTTTGCGGCATTTTCTTAGATGACGCTGCCTTTCCATTGACCTAGCTGATCGAACACGTAGCCGAGGAGAATTGGTGACCTTGCTCCAAAAGTCAAGATTCTCTTGGGATGTGGGATTATCGTAGGCGGCGAAGCAGGATAGTCTGATGTGTCGAAGGGGTACCACTTGTCGACGGGGATGGTTAGCAACGTTTGGTATGATTGCCGCATCTACAACTTTAAGTTGATTACAATGGATCCTGAACCTATGATATGCCCCGGTATTAGAAAAAGATTAGCAGCAACTCGTTTCGATCGAGTGACCTCGGGGTTATGAGCCCCGCGCGCTTCCTCTGCGCCATGCTGCTGTATTTGACATGGCGACACGTTCCTCTATGTTCGGCTTCTTTCGCCAATATCCCAGCCATCATTCCTGATTCCCTCCGAGTCTTGTCATGGCCGCCAATCTGCTCTGGGCACACCTCCTACGCAAAGATGCGACGACGACGGATGCGCCGTCGCAAATCCCCGTCGTCGCACCTCAAGACAAAACTAACACGTCGATACGCATGCTCATCCACGACACCCAAGCCAACCTCGAAACGTTCTCCACCCGCCTGGACAGCCTCTTACAGCGCGTCGACGAGTGCCGAGTGCAGGTCGTCAATGCCAACAAGTTGCTCGATGTCGAGCGGGACAGGGTGCTCGCCGAGATACTCGAGATAGGTATGGACGTCCGGACGTTGGATGGGTAGTGCTCACCTGTCGGTGAAGCGAATAGATGCCAGTCGGAGCTCAAGGCCCACGTCGGGACACCCGCACAGGCGTCTGCCCTCGACCTTGTTCGTGTCTCACAGGTCTCGACAGAACATGCCGTACAGGCGTTGGGGAAGCGCATAGATGCACTTCAAACGGTGCGCGCGCGGGGGTGATGTGACGATGTACTGACCGTCTGCACAGCTCCTCCAGACACATGGTCATGCAATGCAGTCCATCCAGGATCAGCAGAATACTTTGATCGGTACCCTTTTACCGCTCGTACCCGTTATTCATGGCGTTCCTCCCCAGATGGACCAGATCAAGGCGGTGTTGTCGGACTTGGTCGCAAATGCGGCGGCGACGATGACAACTAGGGTCGAGAACATCGAGTCGAATCTGATGGCCGAGTTGGCGGGTAGACGTGCGGAGTTAGAGTCTTCGACGCAGACGGGGTGCTCGAACAAGTCTGGGTCGCGACGAAAGCGATTGGATGGGTCGATACTTGGTCCTCGAGAAATCGATGACACTGTTTCCTCGCCCTTGGATAGTCGCGGCCACGGAGGACTCCACCACAGCTCCAAACGGTCTCGCATTGAAGGAAATACGGAGAACGCAGAGTTCCCTCGCAAACTACCACGTCTAGAAGTGCCCTCAAAAAGTGTACTCTCGCGAAGACCTCAAACACTTGTGGATTTGCCTCTGCCCCCGTCCAGAAATCCTCTTCCTGTGGCAGGGCGTTCGAATTCGACATCGCGCGAGTATATGCGGCCTTTCGAGACTCTTCGGCCTGTTGCTGGTCCTCCGAGTACCACGACTCCCCAATCAAGGACACCCTTTCGACCTCGCGAGCACGCTCTCCCTAACATGCAAGATCGACGGCAACATGTCAATAAGACTACCGAGGCCGAGGAGCCGATTCGCTTGAGCGGTGTCATTTCTGTTCACTCCTCCCCGCTTTCTCCACTGCCTTCACCCGCACGTCGAGATCAAAACGAAAGAAGCGCCAACATAGCACCTCAAGAGAACACATCTGAAGACGAAATTGTGGAAATTCCCCCGCCAATGTCTGAACCAAAGTCGATGAGCTTACGTGACCGTCGGGCGCAAATATCTATGGCAAGTTCAAATTTTTACCGTTTTGGTACAAGACGACACGTTTTTCTAGTTTAGGCGTACGGAGACTCGACGCTTTCTCCCGTTGGTGCCCTGGTCGGATGACGAAGAATGACTGTTGAATACATAAATAAGGACTTCTTGACCAATCAACGCTGTTTTCATTTCTCCGGATAGCCTTAAGCGTAGTAGAGTGTAGTTGGTTTGTCGTGTGAGCTGCCATGTAAACGCTCTCGCGCCTACCACCACCCCAAACTGTTGCACAATATGGCGGATATCCAACCCGTGCTTGCATCCCAGTCAGACGACGGCACGACGACGACCCAGGAAGCCACACCGCCCCACGCATCCCCACCCGCACCCATCACCGAACAGGAGGTCGGCGAGTATAGAGAACAAGATCGTTTCTTACCCGTACGCACCTTTCTTCTCAACCGCCACCACGC
>JBBPMD010000241.1:0-35648 GCA_038090095.1 Zangia roseola
TGACACCTTCGAGTTTCAAAACGGCGGATTCGATGAGGTGCAGCGCGTGCTGCAAGTAGGTTGCACCCCTCAAAAACAGCAGTTGAGGTTCGATGGGGTCTGGGGCGTCGGGTGAAACGGATGGATGGACTAAAAGTGGTTCGCCATCTGGGCCTTCGATGATGGCTCCATCCGCGGAATCGCTTGTGCCATTCACAGGTGCTTGGCCGTGGATTTTGTTCGAACCCTTTTTTTTCTTGGCAGTCTTCCCTCGGGATTCAGATGGTAACGTAACACTGCGGTGTACTGTTCGACCCTTGCGTGCCGAGCGAGCTTCTTTGAGGGCGTATGTAAAATCCTTGGCGGCGAGGGTGTATTCATCGCGAAAACAATGGACGATGCCTCGAGTGCGATAATACTCGAGACACTGCGGATTCGCAGTAATGAGTTCATCCAGCACCTGGGTAGTCGTTGATTCTGCCAACTGTCTGTTTGCACTGTTTGAAGAGTCAAAAGGGCACTTTTCTAGCGTATTGCACGCACCGAGAGGGTATTTTCTCGTGAAAAAAGTGGACGTATTTTGCGTCAGCGTCGTCGGGATCTAGAATGAGCACGTTGGGAGACCGACGAAGGGCAAAAAAAGGTAGAGACGAACCATGTTTGAGGACGCGTTCAGCGATGTCGTCAAACACGCTGCCGCCCTGCATGACCATGACGCTGCTAGCGATCTCATCTGCTTTATAAGCCGCTGCAAGCTTTTGGACGGCCAGAGCGCGCAAGCGATGTATACGCATGGCGCTCATGGCCATGTTTCTTCCATTGCCCGTGTTACCGGGTACATCCAAGCCATAGTTCTGGGCAGATGGCCACGCGCCCCCGCTGCCAACACGTATGGATCCCAGCGCGGCAGTGGATAGGCCGGATGATGCACGAACGGATAGCTCGGCTGCCTCGTCGATCAGACGGCGGATCGATGCCACATTACGGAACACGCCTGGATCGATTGGGGGAGGGGTTGGCTTGCCAGGTATAGGCCAGAGAAGTGGAGTGGGAGTGTAGGGTGGTGAGTTGAAGGTGTCGCGTGGACGATGAAGTGCAAAGGGATTTAGAGACCTGGAGGAGTGAAGGACTTGGGAGGGCGTTTTCGCATGGGAGAGGGTCGAAGGGTCGAGATTGAGAGCGAGGAGAGACTCGAGCAACTCGAGGGGAAGTTGGAGCCAAGGACCCTGTCGAGAAAATATTCAATGACGAGACGAAGATCTGGAAAAGATACGAACATGGTATGAACTGATGTATTTCCAGTGCTTGTTGCGACTGATACACAACACGGACGGACGTTCCGCTGCTGGCTTTCGTGGCAGATCATCAGCACTAGTAGCGACAGACTTGTTCGACTTTTTTTTCTTTTTCCTCTTCTTGTTGTCCGCTGGGATGGTTGGGGACAGCTCTGTCGGTGAGATTGGCTCGACGAGGTGGGTATCCTGGATGGTCATGGTCATGGTCATGGTCATACTTGCTAGTTTCCATGACACATCGAAGACTAGGTTCTGATCTGGCCTCGTGTTTAATTCGCTTCCAATTTACTCGGCTCTCGCATCACGAATATAGACTAGACAGCGCCGCAGTGTGGGATTGACTAAGTACGACCGGGTCCCCGTCCCCGCGTGAACCAGACGTCACATTGAACTCCTTGGAGAGATAAGCTGTTTTGGGCTAGACGTGGTGGTACTGCGGACAAGAAGGGTGATATACCCGCTCTACTCGGACTGAAATACATGGCAAGCTGGCTGTCTTTGCTATCGATACGCCCAGGGTGTCGGTTATCTTACCGGACTCATGTTTTATTACTTATAGATAAGACCACCATGTTCCGAAACCTATAAAGAGCACCGCTAAATTCCCAGATTCGTCCCCTCCAGTGGCCTATCAGCCTCACTCTGAACTGCTCATGGCTCCCGCTGCACTTCTTACTCCCATCTCCACCTCGTCCCCCAGGACATTCTTCACAAAGCCTCAAAGGCTCCACCACCCCCTCGACCCCCTCACTCCGGACGAGGTCCGTTTGCCGATTGGTTCTCCTCGTTCGCGTGTCCTCACATCATTCGCACGTCCTTTTTAGATCAATGCAGTGACTCTTGCAATTAGGCATTATACTGCCGCGAACACGCCTATAAAGGCCGTACGTTTCATTACGTGCATTCTTCTCCCGCCCCCAAAGAGGGACGTCCTCGCTGTCCTTGGCATCCCCCTCGCTCCCGATGCCAGGCCCGAGCCATCTGTCGACATCATTAGAAAGGCCGAGGCCGACGTATGTCATATCCTCTCTCTTCGTCCACATCCATCCTAATTCTAGTCCGTTTCTAGTTCATCGACGTCATCAACGGGTGCGTAACGGATCTACAAGGCACGATCATTGATACGATCGTTCCATAACCAGAGGTTGCTACAATGCGATCATCGCTCTCAAGGACGGGGAGTGGGAGGTCGAGTCTATGGACAACGTCCCCGACGGTTCAGAGCCACAGATCACTCCCGAGGAACTCGTCATGTGCGAGGTCGTGGTTCGCAACGACCCCAAGGTTCAGGCGCTCGCCAAGCAAGTCGGTAAGCGCTCGCCACTCTTTTACCGTCTGCATGACTAACTAACCCGGATTCAGGTGTCGAACCCCACCAGATATTTGCCGATGGCTGGGCTGTTGGTTATGATGACCGATTCCCAAAACAGCAGCGTCTTCAACAGGCGCTCCTCTTTGCACGTTTCTCAGAGCACGACAACCTCTATGCGCACCCTCTTGTCAATCTTTCTTCATTCAGTTGCCTCATTCGTATGATTTTTAACATCCGGTGTCTTTTAGGATTTCACTCCAGTCATTGACTCGGTTGCGGAAAAGGTCGTACAGATTGACTTTCCACCTGGATATAGGTATAACGAGGACGGGTCGCACCAGTTGACCATCGATACCACGGAACCGCTTCCGCTCTCCGACGAGTCGTTTGCCAATTCAAACCGTGAACGCATACCACCGCCACTCACCTCGTTCGACTTCCTGCCGGACTTGATGATCCACACGGACCCAACCTACAGGCCACGCGAAGATATCAAGCCCTTGCATATCTTGCAGCCAGAGGGTGTCTCTTTCAAAATGAACGGTCACACGTTAGAATGGCAAAAGTGGAAGATGCACATTGGTGAGCGTACTTGCTTGATTGCAGTCAAGTTTTCTGAAGATGCCGCCACAGCATTCAACCACCGTGAGGGTATCGCCATTTCGACGGTCACCTACAACGATGATGGCGAAATTCGACCCATTTTTTACCGTCTTAGTCTTGTGGAAATGGTGGTACCTTATGGGGCTCCTGAATTCCCTCACAGCAGGAAATTTGCGTTTGATAGGTGAATTCCAGAACTAATTCATGTGAGCCATCCACTTACGTAATGATAGCGGGGAATATGGCATGGGCACCATGGCCAACGATCTTTCTCTTGGGTGTGACTGTCTAGGAAAGATCCACTATTTGGTACGTAAACTGTTGATGTGAGTCGGGACGCTCGCTGATTCGCACCACAGCCCGGTTCATACGTTACCCATGCCGGAACAGCATTTGTCATTAAAAATGCGATTTGCATTCATGAAGAAGACGCTGGTGTCCTTTGGAAGCACACTGACTACCGTCCAGGTGGCCGTTCGCACACCGTCAGAAGCAGACGTCTCGTGGTCAGCATGGTCTGCACCCTTGCCAACTATGGTCAGATTGCTTCCCTTCTTTACCGTAACGGGTCTGACGCCCTCCCAGAGTATATTTGGAACTACTACTTCTACCAAGACGGCAACGTGGAGTTTGAGATCCGTCTCAGTGGGATTTTACAAGTTTACGTTGCTGGTCCTAACGAACCCAATCCTCACGGAACTGTCGTTGCACCAGGTGTCAATGCACATCTCCACCAACACATCTTTTCCTTCCGTGTCGACCCAATGCTCGACGGGATCAATAATTCGGTCATTGAATCTGACATCGTCTCCCACGAGGCGCCGACAGGTTCGAAGGAGAACTTTGCGGGTAACGCCTTTTACATCAAGGATCGTGTCCTCAAGGGCCAAGTTGAAGACGGTGCACGCGACTTTGACTGGGCGTCCGATCGTCGTTGGCGAATCGCGAATTTGAACAAGACGCACTACGCATCCGGCAAGCCTTCGTCGTATCAGATCATGATGAAGGGAGGTTTGCTTCCTCTTTTGGCTAAGAGTGATTCATGGATTGCCCGTCGTGCATCATTTGCGCATAAGGCGCTCTGGGTGGTGAAGGACGTCGAGGGACCGGGAGGGGGTCGGATGTGGCCTAGTGGAAAGTATGTCCCCCAGACTCGAGAGGAACCTAAGGATTCTGTTGGCAGATGGGTCAAGGAAGGACATGGAACCATCGACGACGAGGATATCGTGCTTTACCTCACTGTTGGTGCGTGGGCTTTCTCCTGTGTTACTTGCGGACGATATTCACGTGCGATGGTAGGTACGACCCACATTCCGCGCCCGGAAGACTGGCCTGTGTGAGTATCTGATTCACGTTTGAGAAGCGCACCCGATGCTGATGGGCGTGTGTTGACAGTATGCCCGTGGAACACATCAGCATCCTGTTCAAACCCAACAACTTCTTCGACAAGAACCCGAGCATGGACGTTCCTGGTACCAAGGACGTACACAGCACCCCGGCGTTTCCCATGAACGGGCACCACCGAACTAGCACGAACGGCACGAACGGTACGACGACCTGTTGCGGGCATTGATGTGTGCGCGCCGTGGCAACTCAAATAATCATGGATCATTCCCATTTTCCGTGTATCACCCATGTATCCACGTTTGTGTGTGTATTTTTCTATGTTCTCCCCTCCATGTGCGCTTGGCATGTTCGTATGTAATGATGTCGTCTGTGATTTGATTTTATATACCATGCGCTATTGCGTCTCCTTTTGATCCTTGCGCCTGCTGAGCGTTTGATCTCGACCACGTTGGAGGACTCACCTGGATGTGCTCGTGGTGTGCGTGCCATGTCGACAGAGCGTTCCTCCACACCGGATAGGCGCCCCCGCTAGAAATCTCTCAGAAACTCAGCCCCTGCACGGTCGCTGGACGCTCAACCTCCGCCCGATCGAGCGTCTGTGTCAGGGTCCACACATCCGACCGCGTCGTGCGCTTATGCTGTTCAGGGTTTTGAGTTGATGTGCCACTACGTTGGTCGTCGGGACTGGTACCAGTACTGGCGCGGAGGGTGGGTCGGATGCCGAGAGAGGCGCAGAGGGCTTTGTACCGGGAACGGATCTGGCGTTGGAGTTTGGCGAGATCGAGGTCGCCACCGGGTGGGTGGGTTTCAGATTCGATCTGAGACGAGGTAGGCGCTGTCGACGAAGGGTTGGTGGTTGGGAACTGACGGATGAGATCGAGGAGGTAAGTGGTATGGTGGTGGACGCGCCTACAATCAGAGTCAGCCGCATACCAAGACGAAGAGGGAATGACACGAACTCGTCCTCCCGTTTCTGCGATGCATAGATCGCCTTCCACGTCTCCGCAAAGCCTTTGTAAAAGCCGATTTCTTCCCAGATTTCGAAGCCTTTTTCGCGGCCGAGTGTGCGGCCTTCAATGAGGCCGTGGATGCGACCGTGGGCGAAGCCGTCGGTGTAGCCGGCGTCGTAGCATCTGTTGGGCGTGGTTAGACATGAATAGGATGAGACGAAATATACGGACGTTTGTTCGAGATGAACGAGTTCTTCGAGATCAAAGGTTTCTGCCATGGATCGATGACAAGGTTAACGTGACGGGTCCTCGGCCCGGTCAACGGAAATCAAGTCACGTGCGTACAGCACGTATCGTAACGGTTGCCGCCGACCATCCTTGTCTTTCCCAATGGCGGTCTATTGCGGACCCTGCGATCGCACCTTTCCAAACCAGAACTCGTACCAACAACACGTTGACAACTCTTCAAGTCACAGACATCCCAACTGTGATCCCTGCGAACAGCGCTTCGGCTCTTGGGAAGCCCTCCACCAACATTTCACACAAAGTTCCAGTCACTTTTATTGTCGCGACTGCAGGTCCCACTTTGAAGATGACGACGAACTAACTGACCATTGCAACGATGAACACGACTATTGTTCGGATTGTGACAAATTCTTCCACAACGAAACTGGCCTGCATCAGCACAACCGAGATTGTCATTCCGATCGCTACTGCGCTGACTGCGAAATGATGTTCCGGTCTGAGAACAACTTGCGTGCGGTACGTGTGTCGCGGTCCGTTATGCTGTCGATTCATTCATGCCTCGTCTCAGCACTTGCGGTCGAGCGTGCATTCCCCAAGAAACGTACCATGCATATTCGAACATCTTGGATGCACGCATTCATTTGTTACCAGGTCTGCAATGATAGTGCACCTCGAAGCGGATACGTGCCCGTCGGGTGCCAACTGTGCCATAATCGACGATTGGATCACCCGGGTGGATTATGACCATGTCATCACCTATTTACCCGAATTCCTTACCGAAGACAGGAAATATCACTGTCCTCTCGACACCTGTTCTACTAGATTTGGTAGATTCAGTGGCCTGCTCCAACATGTGGAGAGCGAGACTTGTGGCGTGTCAAATGCCAAGTTCGAATTGTTCCACAAGACATTGAACAGGTTGTTGTGGAGCATCCCTAGAATGATCTAAGGTGAGTCAGAGGCGATTATATTCGTTGATGTGACGGGTGCATATCTTATAATAGGATCCAAATTCAAAGGCCGTTCTTTCATATGACCTTGTCCTTTTATTTCATTAGTCTTTATGTTTCCTTCAGCTGGTTTACTTGTACTACTGTAGGACTGGGACTCTGTAACTGCTACCTCGGTTTTGTTATTCCTTCACTCATGACATATGCAAGAAACATATCTATCTAGAGCACAACTTCGAAACTAATCGAAGATCAGCTGAGTGTGATCTCAAATACCATAAAGGCGTTATCACATACTCGAAGTGCGATGGATGGCGCTGTCCTCCCATACTCTGACTGGTGACCACCGTATATGAGGTCACGATGGCTTGCCAGCAGCTTCTTTTGGACGGGCTGGACCGTCAGCGGTCCCTGCGTATATGCCTACTTAAGACCCCTGATTAGTCTGGTGACCAGGTACACTCGTATCTTTGCGGATTCCTGCGACTTGTTCCCACCGACCATCATCTAGTCTTTCATGATAACGGTCCATTGCGACTCACCCCACCCACACTTCATTCAGGGTCCCGGACATTTCTATTGTCGCAAATGCGGGTCTCAATTTAAAGATGACGACGAACTGAGATCACACTGCATCAAGGAACATGATTACTGTGTGGAATGTAACTGGCTCTTGAAGCTTGAAGAATGAAATTGGTCGGCATAAGCACAACCGATGGTGTCATTCAGATCGCTACTGCATCAAGTGCAGAAAGATGTATCTCTCTGAGAACAACTTGCGTGCGGTCAGTCCGTGTTGCACATCGTATTTGGCACGCGTTGATACTCGTTCTCAGCACTTGCGGTCGAGCATCCATATCCCTAAGGATATACCATGTGTGTTGGAACATCCTGGGTGTACACAATTCTTTGTTAGCAAGCCTGCGATGGTATTTCACCTCGAAGCTGGTAGATGCCCATCCGGTGCCAATCGCGCCATGATCGACAGATAGATCCATCAGGAGGATCGTACCAATGTTATCACGACTCCGTCGGGACTCAGTGACGCAGATCATTCCTCAGAGTGGTCAAAGAATGGATCTGCGTACGAGTGTAACATCTGCAATATAGTTTTCGGGAAACTTGATGCCGTTCGCCGCCATCTTAGTACCAGTCGGAGCCACCGAGACAAGATATACCACTGCACTCACCGGGATTGTTCTAGGCAGTTTGCCATATTCGGTGGCCTGCTCCAGCACGCCGAGAGCGAGCATTACGACGTATATAATCTCAGCTTCTTCTGCAAGACAATGGATAGGTTACTGAGGAGCATCCACAGAATGATCGAGGTGAGCCAGAGTAATCTCTCTCATCAACATGGCTGGAGTATTAAGATCAAGGATAGCCAGCATTTTGAAAGTGCACTGACTCGGTGAAGTTTCTCAAAGAATCCAAGTTCAAAGCTCGCCGCATGGACTTATCCGCATATATCTGGATGGCTCATTCATAGTCTTGCCTTGAACTTCATTTCGCGGAATACAGTTCCAGTTTCACTTGTAGTTCAGTACTTGACGCACTTGTCTGGCGGGGACTCGATAGTTACTCCAACTCTGTGCAATGAAATTTGAATGAGATTTTTGTTGCAAATATATTGTCTGTGTTTATGAATACGACTAACGTTCAGGAAATCATAAACTGATGCCGCCATACTTGTGGAAAATCCCCGAAGGAAAGATAGAACGCACCAGTGCAAACGTACATGATCTACACATGTCAACAATCAGCGTGGCGGGAGACGCTGACGAAGCGTCCGAAACATTCTCAATACCACTAAACGAGAGCGTTCTACTTGAAACGCGGGTTTAGAGACCCAAGCTTTGCGCTGTCGTCGGAGGGCGATTTGATATCTGTTTGATCGAGCGTCAGGGTCCACACATCCGGTCGCGTCATACGCTTGTCTTCAAATTTTCAGACCGTTTGTTGTTGCCCTAGATGTGATGATAATCCATGCCAGCAGCGGCCGGCGCGTGGGGTGGGTCGAACGCCAAGACGCGGAAAGAGCGTTGTATCAGGAACGGAATTTGGAATTTGGGGAGGTCGATGCGATCGGGTAACGTGATGGAGACTGTCATGCAAGGCGACTGTCGGGGGTCAGGATATCGGAAAAGAGCATAGGACCCCAAATACCACTCACCAACAGTGTCACTCAAATCTCTATGCCGAAGGATGTTCAAAACTGAAAACAACCTGCGTGCGGTGAGCGTGTTTCATTCCTTTTGCTGACAACTCATTGATGCCTTGACTCTGGACAAGCGGGAGTCCAGCTTGCATTCCCCAAGAAACGTACTGTAATGGTGCTTCACCTCGAATTTGATACATGTCCGTCCAGTGCAGATCGCACCGTGATTAACGAATGGATCCGAAGTTCAGGAGGACCTCGAGAATGTCATCACCAGTCCGTCAAACCTCAAAGTGCTCGTGGAATGGTTCTGCGTGCGAGTGTGACTTCTGCTGTAGGATTTTCCGGACACTTGATGCCGTTCGCCACCATCTCGCCAGCTCGAACCACCGAGATATGATACACGACTGCACTCATAGGGCTTGCTCCAACACGTCGAGAGTGTGAGCTGTAACGTATTGAGGCTCAAGTCCTTCCGCAACACGATGGATAGTTGTTGAGGAGCCTCGTCCACAGAATGATCCAAGGTGAGTCAGGCGATTTTCCTTCGTTGACGTGGAAAGGGTATCAAAATCAAGCTCAGACACTCCGTGACAGGTTTATGGAGGATAAATTCAAAGTATGTATCGTGGAATCATATTCACTGGCAGTTTACTTACCAAAAGTTTAGTAATGTGCTCCACTCGATAGTTACCGCGATTTTGTGCAGCGAGACTCGCAAATATACCTGGAAAGTTGTTTTTGCTGAGGCACAGTGTGCTGAATAAGAAGTAAGACTCGCGTTGGACCCCTGATACCACTCATATAGGGTGTCTTTACTCCTGACCGCGACTCCCCATTGTCACAACAATTGTCTGTCTTGATGGCCACCTATTGCGGCCCTTGTGGTCGCCACTTTCAGGATTTGCACGCATACCATCAGCATCTTGCATACTCCTCAAATCACTGGGACTCTTACTGTGCTGTCTGCGACAAGCTCTATGACGACCAGGACGCTCTCGACCAACACTTCATTCAGAGTCCCGCCCATTTCTTCTGTCGCAGGTGCAAATCACACTTTGAAGATGATGACGATCTGGAGGCACACTGCGTCGATGATCACCACTACTGCCAGCAATGTGACCAGTTCTTCAAGAATGCCTTGGGCCTACACGAGCACAACCGGCAGTCTCATCCCTACTGCATCGAGTGCCGGCGTGTATTCAACTCTGGAGCAAACCTTCGTGCCGTCAGTATACATTACACCTAATCCGTTCGACCTATCACTGATTCACAAGGTCAGCACTTGAACTCGAGCTTACATCGCCCAAGGAATGTACCGTGTGCATTCAAGCACCGTGAATGCACGCTATCCTTCGTTAGCAAATCTGCAATGATCCTTCACCTCGAGTCTGGCACGTGCACGTCTGGTGCTACTCGCAGCATGATCGACAGATGGATCCGTCTACACGATCGTGACAATGTCATCACGATTCCACGCCGACTCATCACCGACGGCGGGAGCGCCACTCGGTATATCGCCACAGAGCGGTCTTGGAACGAGGATGCAATGGCGTACGAGTGTATACTGTGCCACCACCATTTCGGGACGCTTGTGGCCCTTAATCGCCATCTTACGAGTCCGAGCCACCAAGAGAAGATATACCGTTGCCCTCTCTCGAGCTGTCTCACCAAGTTCAACACGCTCAGTGGTCTGTGCCAACATGTCGAGAGCGAAAGGTGTGGTGTGTTGAGGTTTAGGATCGTCCGCGAGGGAATGGATAATTTGTTGGGTGACATGCACACGTTGAAAATTCTAGGTGAGTGAATAGTGGTTTCCCTTTATCAACATGGAACGGGAGTTCAAATCAATGTTAGCCGCATCTTGAAAATCTGTGTTAGTTTCCCGAAGGACCTCAATTCGCACTAGTGGGAGCGCCGGTTCTTGGTTACTGATTTATATGGTCTCACCTTTCTATGGTCTTATACTTGGCGTAATCATTATCACCTCTTCTGGCTCGTAGCTTGGCCGTTAGTGCTTTCGTTAGGCTGGGACTCGGTGACTAGATTTCGCGCAACGTGACTGATATTAATGCTGATATTGAATCGTGCACTTTCCAGTCGCTACCAAATGTACTCTATAGTCTAACTAGTCTGTAAATCTATTGTGTATTCGGTCAAGCTCAAGGCGTACCAGCTTTCTTGTAGGGCTTCCTACAAACGATTGGTACAGGGCACCCGGCCACCCTCGCGTTGTAAAACACAGTTGAAGCAAACCAGGGGAGACTTCCGAAGCATTGGTATACGGATAGTGGGCGAGTACTGTACTTCATGGTATCCTAATCATGTCATAGACCTTCGACCTGGGGTAAAAACAAGAAGGAAAGAAAAAGGCATACACATCATGAAGCGATGAGCGTGTAAAGGATCCATCATAGTGCACTAGCGCGATCCATTAGCCCTCTCACACGCCTACTCAGTCGTTCTGCCTCCATCTTGCGTTCTAGCACTTGCTGGGCTGGCATATCTTTGCGCCGCATCCAACCTCTCGTCGTCTTACCCTCGCCCTCGGTGCGTTTCGCATGCAGGGCAGACAAGTCGACGACACGAGGTGACGACGAGAACTTGATAACGTCTCGATAGAGCACCTTTGTCTCTGTGGAAAGGGACCGAATGGTAACCGGCGGAGAGGGTAGGTCCGAGTCCGAGTCTTCAGAATCAGATAGGGTAGATGGATCCAGAGGTGGCGTAGGCGGTAGGCGAACCGGCTCTGGAAGAGGAGGAAGGGATTGAATCTCCTTCAGTAGGTCTTGGCCTTTGAGATACGAATTTTCGGTCCGTAGGAACCTCACAGTTCCGCGAAGGGCTTCGACCTACGAGCGCAGATGAGATACTTGGTTAGGAGGTTTGTCGTACAACCTACCTGTTCTAGCAAATGAGATGTCTCGACGCTGCCCTCGATAGGCGCATTATCTGCCTCAGCAGGTTGATGGCCAGAAGCTGTCGAATGAAATCAATAACACATTTTCGCACAATCAACTCCAGGGGCCCTCGTACCCTGTCTCTCCGGTAGTGCCATAGTCTTGAGCTTAGCGTTATCTTGCTCAAGAGCATCCAAGTCGGCCTGCAGTTGCTCCATTGCTTCCTCATACGCCCGCTCTTGTTTCCTAGCTTTCGAGAGCTCAACTTCGAGCTCCGAAATCGTATCCCCCTGCTTCTTGCTCGCTTCCATGCGGCGATCCATGAGCTCAATCTTGACAGTCGATTCTTGGATGGTCTGGTCTCTCGATTTGAGACTGCGGACGAGGCCTTGAATCTCGTCTTGCAGCTGTACAGCTTTGCGTTCCGCCTCGACATTGACCGCTGTGCTTGCACGGATTTCATCGACGCGGATAATCCAGGGTGGTGTACCAGTGACTGCGAAATGTGATCAGAGTCTACGAATGGTCGGCGCCATTAAAAGGAGGACACACCCTTGACAACATTCTCCGGTTCGAGCGCAATGGGTAATAACTTATTACACTCCGCCGCAAGTTGGGCGATGGCTTCGCCAACCGCCTCCCAACAGGATACACCAGGACGAAGATCTTTTGCCACAGTCGACACGGCCGTCTGCTTGACGTACGAAAGGACCGCGGAGAATTGGAAAGAAGTCTTGGCACTTCGAGCATCACTAAGATGAGGAATGACGTGCTGAGCAAGCTGCGGAATGGCACAGTTAAACGGTCAGTTTTATGCCTTCATCAACGCATATATGGAATCAGGCGTACGGAGATACCAAAGTTGACAAGCTCTGTCACGGCATTGCTAAGTGATTTTAGCTGACCGACGAGGTGCGCTTTCATTGCCGTTGAGCCGTGGATAACGTCCTCCAACCGCTTCATAAGTTTCCTGTTTGGAATAATGAGCTTCACTTCAAAGGGAAACAAAGGGATCTCAAGGTACTGACTTGGAGAGAACCTTCGCACTCTTGCATTGATCGAGAAGCTTCTGAAGAGGCTCGAAAAGTTCAGACTCGGGGCCGTATCCGCCCATTTCTAGAACCACATCCTCGTCTCGCAAAATGGCTGCGACAGACGTTTTGGTAAGACCAATCGAAGCAGCAAACACATCGAGATCGTGGTCAAACGAAAGGGCGTAACCCAATTGTCGTTCACCCAAATCCAGATCAAACCCACTGAAGTAGGTCTCAGCGAGATGGTCGAATTGCGCTTGCAATCTATCTCGCATGTGGTCAAATCGTGTACAACTTCAGAAATGCGGGAAATCACTTCATAATGTCACTGACAAATTCCATTTCACGGAATTCATCACGTCTCAGAAGATCGATGTGTATGTCGATACGCTTTTCCATTGGAGCAATCTCGGGGTAGATGCGGCCAATGTTCAGGAAAGAGGTTGGATCACAACGGCGAAGGATTGCGGCGAATCGCTTGCAAAGAATGGCCAACCCCGCAGCACGACCTCGCATCTACCAATCTGTATTATGCGCACAACTTATGACTGGAAGGGCCATACTCACCTCACAAATACCCACAAGAGTTTCAGACACATCTCCGTTGAGAGACTCGGGAAGTCCGTGAGCCTGCCCGACAACAGCGTTAATAAGATCGATCTTCAAACCCACTCGTTGGAAGAAGAGGTAGCAACTTGTGGCCTCCCCATCACTCTCTACATAGAGTTGCGGCAGGTATGGCTACGATACAGGAATCAATAATTCATAAATTTGTAGAGACAAAAGTTATGACCAATCACCTGCACGATCGCAAGTAATTCCTTGCTTTCTTTTGCCTCTAATTTACGTATCTCGAGCTCAACGGTTTTTGCCTGGTTCTTGGCCGCGGATGACTGGAGCTTGAGGTTGAGAGACATCATTGCTGCTGTCTGTGATGCTGCAGTCGCCGACTCGTGCTGTGCCGTCTGTGTTTGCGTGCGCAGGTTATCGAGCTCACTGAACGAGATGACCGTAAGTTTCCGCGCGGAACTACTGGATGAGAAGGGTTACCTTTGGAGCTGTAATACAAGTTCTCGGAACTGAGTGATGGTGTTCTCAAGATCTTGACAGGCATCTTCCAAAGTGGTGATCTTTTGCAAGTGTTCTCGGATCTGGGAGTCCTTCGAGTCTGCAGTCAAGAGTCGGCAATCAGACCTGCCGTGTGACGACATGATACATACCAATTTCTTCTTGCAACGTTTTTTCAGTCTCAATGTGGTTTTCTTCTAGTTCGTCATTGAGCTCCTTGAGGGCCTCGAGGTCTTCGATGGTGATCCGCATCTCTTCAATTTTCTCTCCAAGCATCAGATTTCGCTCGGTAAGCTGTACTAGCATCTCTTCCGCTCCTAGTGCATCGTCAAGCTGGGCCTTCAGGTCATCAATTTGCGTCTCAGCGTTCGAGAGCTTAATGAGGGTTGTTTCGTATTGACCTTTTGTGAACGTATCAGAATGGCACAAACAAAGAACTACCAGGATGGACCTTGGAGATCATCAATGCTCGTGATGTCCTTTTCCATCTCGACAATGCGCCGACGCTGTTCCTGTTCGGTTTGTTGCGACATGTCTCGAAGACTGACTAGGGTTAGCAACTCGATGGACCCAACTGGATGCTACCTACCGTATGAGTGCTTCCTTTAAACGTTCGTTGTGCTTTTCGAGTTGGATGTATGCTAGTGATGACTTCGCGTTTGCTTCGCCCTCCTCACCAGCAGCTAACTTCCCATCAATGTGATACCATTTCGATCGGCCAAGTACTTACCACCATCTTCTTCTTTCAGCACCTGCAGTTCCACTTCCATCTGAGCCAACTTCTCCTTTACTTCCTCCAATTCCGCCTCTGCTAGCTCAGCTTTCTCCTCCGCGACCTCTTTATCCAACATGGCCATCTCCAGTTGTTCCTGAGCATCAATTCCTCTGTTGTCCGAGAGCTGAGCAAGCTGTTGGGCGTCGGCCAATTCACGTCGCGTGGCAATGAGCTCAGTTTGGAGCTGGTTAAGTTTAGCCTGAAGCTTCGGGCGAAGGGCCACGAAAGATTCTGCCTCCGAAAGGCGTGTTTCAAGCTCACGGATGTGACGGGCATCATCACCTCGCTTTGCTTCCATCACTCGCATTCGCGCACGAAGTTCTTGAAGCTCGGCGTCTTCCACCGTGCGCTACATTCGGAAATGAGCAACCATGAGTGTAGGGCAAGAAAATACGTACGGTAGCGCTGGCGGACGATGGCTCTCTCGTTATTGAAGCTGTTCGCGCGTGTCCACGTGTGACAGAAGGGATAGCTGCTGACGCGCTCGAGGAAGAAATAGACGGCGCAATCTGAGCTGGGGGTAAGGACGCAGATTCCGGAACGGGAGATTGCTGGAGAGGTTGCAATTGCGGCTGAGGTGAAGAGGTCTGAGGAACGAAGGGTAGCATAGTCGTTCTCGAAGTAGGGATGGTAACGGATGCCTCATGTGCCGAGGAGGGTGAAGGAGGTCGGAGTGCCGATGCAGCAGCGCGCGTAGAAGACAGGGAAGGGCTGGGCGGTGCAGCATCCAGCGTCGATTGACGGGGGAAGGACTTACGCGGCTGGAGGGAGAGTGACGGGATGCGTTTCACGGGGGAGGACGGGGGTGCAAGTCTAGATATATGGGGACTCGATCCACCAGGTGGTGATAGCAATGAAGTTCCAGATGGGCCCGGTTTGACTGGGCTAGACGAACGAGAGGAGGAGGAAGCACCACTCGCAGTTCCGGAGCGCAACGGAGGCCGAGCAATGCCCCTGCTGGGAGTACGTTGATGGCCCGCCACAGAACGTGAATGAGTCGCTTGTGCTCGCTATTCAACACGTAGGATGCTAATCGCTGTGGGCCAACAATTAAGACTCACGTTCCCCGGAGGCTGCTCAGGCTCAGTAGCAAGAACCTTGACTTGACTTGGACGAATGAACACGCCAAAGAGCGGCTTGCAAGAAAAGTATGCGACGCCTTGGATAGAACCATCGTTCTTTCCCTTTGGCTCAAAGAGCTCGATGCCAACCCATTTGCCTGGCGCGAAGGAGGTAGTACCGCAGAAATAGACGATGCCCTTTCCCGTTGAGATTTCTACTAGGGCACCAATTGGAGGATCCACGGCAGACATTCCTGGTGAATGCCAGGCCTACTTTCCTAGGAACGATAACCTAGAAACAAGAGAAATGTACCAGCGGTTGGGCTAGTGATGCCCAAGTGGCGGTGCTGTATTGTTGCTTACATAACCATCATGCTCTGATGAGGATCCATAGTCTGACAATGAAACAACGCCATCTTCAATATATACCTAAAGCTGAGACCCATACCACCCCAAACCTCTGGAAGATGCAAACCGAGTTGTCGGCCCGGGCCAGAATCTATTCGCGACAAGGCACCCAAAGTTAGGGCCATCGATCCGAGTCAGCGATCGTTAACATTAATATTGTTTTCTTTGCACTCTCGAACCAGTCAGTGACGCACATTGTAGATGAATGTCGTCACGGCAAGCTAGAATGCAACGCTTCAATAATATTTTGATCAAGAAGCTCGTCTTAGGATGGCTGATAATCTTGCAGAAGTCGATTGGTCGACCTTGAGACATATTGGCATGTCCTTAGTGGAGTAATGTTCATCTCAGTTATGTTTCCCCCTGTTATGCAAACCCAGACATCATATTGATATTGATTACAATGCTCAGCAGGAAGACATTAGAAACATCCGGCCTTCCTGAAGTCCCAGGGAAGATCACCAAGCAATCCCGGGTAAAGATGGAACCACTGGATATGTGCCACGCTCACCAGAGCACACCAAGTGGCTCCACCCTTACCCCTTGGGATGTAGCAATCCTCCCTAGGGCTCGAGGACCGGATACTGTGATTCAACCTGGATGAGATGACCAGCCCTCCGTTCAGTAGTGGAACGATCAGATAGTTTGTGTCCATCGGGGGTAGTATTGCTTTCTGCCCGATGGTTTCCGTTATCGATGGCATGCGGACGAAGGTTTGCTAGTCATAGCCGGTCCACCATGGCGTGGATTTTGCTGCTAGCACTCTCCCCCATGACCAGAAGTGTGCCATCACCACTTGGTGCGCACGGCCACTCTCCCCCGCTGCGATGGCGCGGTCTACCACTCCCGGGCCTATCCACCTAGACCCCGTCATTCCGAACTTGGAAACCACTGCAACCACAGGCACTTTAGACGTGTCTACGACTCAATACGGAATGACAATGGATTGATTAAGCCCCCGGGATCACCTGGGCTCTACTGCTCCTTATTTATTTTTTGGTAAGAATGCTCACACAAAGCTTGTGTGGATGTGGACAATCAATTCTCCGTGACGTAGGAGAGGCGGTGCCTCGAACAAGGAGTATACCCCTCCAGTGCTCAGCTGGTCGTCAGAGGAACCGTGATCTGGATACAGCCAAACCAGCTCGTAACGATTAGAGTCAGTATTTGTATTAGTACGCTGTGTTTTTGTAAAGCTAGTTGGATGTGACTCCGATGTCACGCCGGCTTCGTCACTGCGCACAACAGCCGACATTGACTGGACACGATAACGTCGCGCAAAAACGTGCCGTGTTGCACTCCCTGATGCAAAACGGACATCACGCCCAGGGTAAGGCTTCCTTATTAAACCAAGTTCGTCCGTTTGTTGACGATGCTTCGTTTAGGCTTAGCTTTGCCCTTACTGTCTGCCCTCAGAGAGCAGGCAGGTTCAGATATGGGATCCGATAATGTCACAGAGAGGGGTTGGACATCCACATCCACCTCCGACCCGTCATCAAATCAAACAACCGATGGGCGCGGCGAGCGCGCCGGAAATCACCCCAATGGAAGACACCACAGTTCGGACGAGACCCTCCCTGACCCTCTACCCATCATCCCCTACTGGTCCGCCAAACGACATCTTACTTGTGGAAATCCCGCCCCGCATTCTCCAGACTGTGCAAAGCTCTTCCCATGGCGTGGTTCAGCTCCCGGAAAACTCAAGACCGCGAATGCTGCCTTAGTACTGTGTCTAAACATAGATGTAGATCCTCCGGATATTATCAAGACCAATCCTTGTGCCGTCCTCGAGTGCTGGGTCGACCCGCGGACAATGCCATCGCATAAAGCTCTAGAGGCGATTGGTACGAACCTTCAGCACCAGTTCGAGGGCCTCAGTCTCAAAATTCCGTACAAACCTATATTGGATCCTTCCTACGAGGACTTGCGCAAGTTCTGCCTTAATTTGCGCAAACAAGCCAAAGACGAGACTGTTTGCTTTTATTATAACGGACATGGGGTACCTAAGCCTACGCCAAGTGGGGAGCTCTGGTGCTTCAATCGCAACTACACTCAGTATATCCCGGTTTCGCTTATGGAGGTGCAAAGCTGGCTTGGTTCCCCGGGCGTTTACATTTGGGATTGCTCAGCCGCCGGCAACCTTCTTACTAATTTCAACAATTTCGCCGAGCGCCGCGATCAAGAGGTTTTCACCACTCGTGGCGGTTACGTCGACGGCATGCAACCTTACATGAATTCCCTGCAACTCGCAGCTTGCCTCGCACACGAGCAATTACCTTCTTGTCCTGAACTCCCTGCTGATATCTTTACATCCTGCCTCACCTCCCCCATCGACATCGCGCTCCGGTACTTCATCATGACTCATCAGCTACCAAACAACACCACTCCAGACATGGTGATGCAGCTTCCCGGTGATCTCAAGGATCGAAGGACACCTTTGGGCGAGCTTAATTGGATATTCACGGCCATCACTGATACGATCGCATGGACCACGTTTCCGCGAGACGTTTTTACGCGCTTATATCGTTCCGACCTCCTTATCGCATCTCTCTTCCGCAATTTCCTTCTGGCAGAACGAATCATGAAAAATTATCATTGTACCCCACACACTTATCCCGCGCTCCCTGCTACAAATACCCATACTCTCTGGGGCGCATGGGACCTTGCCGTCGATACGTGTCTCCAACAACTTCCTGAACTCCTCGAGAAGAATCCCACGGTTGCTGGTACTACCGTCAATTCTGCAGGGCAGATTGGCACTAGCAGAACGGCTGGCCAAACTGGTCAGCGTGGTAATGGCCCCCACACAGAGAAGCCGTACCAATACATTCCGAGCAGGTTCTTTACGGACCAGCTCACGGCTTTCGAAGTTTGGATATCTCGAGGTGGTTCGGCACTTACGAAACGTGGTCCACTGTCGCTTCCACCACAGAATTGTGGCGGAAGCTTTGACAGTACAGAGGGCACGAATGGCTCAGTAGTCAGCCCTAACGGTGCTTCGAGTCCAACAGGTCACCAAACTGACCAGGACTTGGTGCCGCGCAAGCCACCAGACCAGCTACCCATCGTCCTTCAGGTCCTTCTTTCCCAGCCCCACAGGCTTCGAGCTCTTATCCTACTATCTCAGTTCGTTGATCTAGGACCATGGGCCGTCAATCTCGTTCTTACGATTGGCATCTTCCCATACATCTCCAAGCTATTGCAAGCTGCCGGCCAAGACCTACGTCCCGTCCTGATCTTCATTTGGGCACGCATTCTCGCGGTCGACTCTAGTGTCCAAGTCGACCTGCATAACACTCAAGGCTTCAAATACTTTGCCAATGTTCTGGCACTCACAGAAGAGCACCCTCAACACGCTCTTCCCAATAGCGCGGAGCACAAAGCAATGTGCGCGTTCATACTTGCCGCCGTTTCTCGGGACTATTACAACGGTCAGATGGCCTGTTGGAGAGAGCGCGTATTCGACAATTGTTTCGACAAACTGGACGAAGGCGACTTTCTGCTTAGGCAGTGGTGTGCGCTATGTATCTCCCAGATATGGGAAGGGAATGATGAGATCAAAGTCTATGGTGTCGACAGGGGCACCCAGGACAAACTGATTCTAATGTTGTCAGATGATTCACCAGAGGTGAGGGCTGCAGCGCTCTACGCACTCGGCACGTTCATGGGCGCTAGTGGATCTGCAAATCCCGCGAAACAAGGTGGAGGGGGCACCGGGACGCAGTACCAGCTCGAGGAACGGATTCACTTCCGTATGGAAGTCGCTGTTGCCACCGGTGCTACACTCGCGGTGAAAGACGACGCAAGTCCGATGGTGCGGAAAGAGCTCCTCGTCCTCATTAGCTGTCTTGTCAAGGAATGGAGGGGTTATTTTGTGATTTGTGCTTGGATCTATTGGGAGGAGGACAGGAGGTGGCGTTCAGACCAAGGTGTGCAGCCTCATGAAGAGGAACTGACCTCCGTCGCTGTTGCTGAATGGTTAGATGTATTTGGGGATGACGATGGCGCACGAGAAGAGAATCGTGTTCTTCTCTCGTCATTCTTCACGATCTTCGTTGGTCTCCTGGAGTTGACCACCGATTCTTACCAAGAAGTCGCCACACTGGCTCAGACGATCGCGGACTATATCATGGCCCTTCTTTTGGCTTCCCCATTTTATCGCCTCGATTGCACGTCTCTCGATGTACCACCCTTACAGGTAGACTCCCGAGCTGGTGCTGGCGGTGCCCATTCCCGCGTATCATCACTCCAATCATCACCCCTTATGCAACATCCACCCTCCCCTGTCCTTTCCCGTTCAGGAGTGGCCCGCAGTGAGAGCATGACGAGCACTTTATCCTCAGGGGTCACCTCCACCATTCGACGTACTTCTTCATTCGCTAATGCCCTCCGCAATTTCGCGGGTGGCATCGCCTTCCCATCGACCGAAGATAACCGAGCTCCTCCTTCTCCAATCCCGTCTTCTCTGTCTCGCCCCGACTTATTCGCTACTTCCAGGCCCCCTTCGCCAAACTACAACCTTGCACAATACACGTCGCCTTATTCTCGTCCGTCCACGCCGGGTGGTGCGAGCCTGACTGTTGTGGCTTCACAACCCCCTTCACCTACGTATTACAAAGCACACCCTGATTATCTCCCCTCGCACGTTATGGAGGCTCTTATGGAAGAAGACATGGTTCGACTACGCTCACGCCGACGGGCAGCAACTCACGGGAGAAGAGGTGGACCTGGCCTTGGACATGGAGGTGATCTGAGCAGTCCGAGCGGCAGTGTCTTCTCAGTTGAATCGAACGGGAGCAATGTCCCGCTTGGATGTGGAACTGGAAATGGAGTTCGAGACGTCCTGCCTTTGAAGAGTTCATTCTTTGACTGGTGCTGTGAATATTTCAAAGAGCCGCAGATGAGGGTATGATGAATTTCCTTGTCCCTTTTGTTATTGCTCACTTCTCAATTGACCCCAGCAAGCGGAGGCAGATGAGCCTGGCAGCGTTCAATACAACTATCAGGTGTGGCGGCAACAACGCAACGAACAAGTGACTGCTGAAACACAGTTGCAAGCACCTTTAGCGGGTAAGTTTCGTCTTGGATCGAAGTCCAAATCGTTTTCGATTGACATGGCGACGTGCAGAGAACTCCCGATGGGATCGGCCAGTGGCCAATCTACAAGTCAGCAGTAACCCGCTTAGCATGACCCTACATGCTTACGATCCACATCTGGTCGTTGCGAACGACACGGACATGATTAGGTTCGTCCGATGGGTTCTTTCGACTCAATTCTTTGTTGAGTCTACCCCAGTGTTTGGGATTGGTCGCAACGGAAACGGCTGAATTACTTCTGCAATGGAAATGCGAGAGGAACGGGCATCACGTCACTGCATATCATCAACCAAGATGTAGGTGGCATCATCATGGCGGGCTCAGGTTAGTTGGTTTCATCCCTTGCCACACCCTTTCGCTTAAACCTCCTGGCCAGCCGATGGCATAGTTCGCCTATATCGGAATTACGATCCATCGATGGATCAGGGTCCGATACAGATGGTTAGTTCTTTCCGAGGGTTGACGGAAGTAATCAATCTGCGGCGAGGAAGTGGGCTCATCTTGGATTGGAAACAATCCGGAGGGTCCCTTCTCGTGGGTGGTGACTCGAGAATCATCAGAGTCTGGGATGCGCACACCGAGTCACAAGTTTTGGTGAGGCACTCGCACTCTATCAGATGCACTCTCGTTGACCAACCTGCGCAGGACTTGGAGACTAATTCTGAGAGCCCTGTGACCTCTATAATCTCCGATCACGGATCCTCGTCGACGTTTATCACTGGCTTCGCAGACGGCGTAGTTAAAGTGTTTGATCGACGTCTGGAGGAGGAGGATGCGGTTGTGAGATCTTACCACGAGCATCACGCATGGGTGCAAAATGTCAAGTATCACCCGAAGATTAGTGGCCAATTCCTTTCAGCAAGGTGTGTGGCTCTATCCTGGCAGAGATCCTGAGAACCGACTAGTCACAGCCTTTCCGGCGAGGTGCGGTTATGGGATACACGAGGCTCTGACCGTGCTGTCCAAGCATGGGATCCACACCCCGGTGGCCTATCGTGTTTTGACGTTCATCCCCAAACTGGCTTGTTTGCTACGTACGTAACTCTTGTTCTCCGAGACACTGCTGGTTGACATGGGAATAGCACATCCGCTCTGACACCTACCAACTGGAGGCACCAGCGTCTTACGATACATTCGATATCCGATCCTGGTCGTAGTGCTCTAACGACACTAGGTCTTCCTACCGGCCTCTCTGTGTATCCGACGCGGCCACCGTCGTCGTATACACCGAGATGTACTTCGCTCGCCTTCCATCCCATGGAAATGTTGTATGCCATTGGCCAACCCGACGGCTCTGGTACGCGTTACGTTTAGATGCTCACGTGTCTTGTGTCTGACCACCTCTCTAGTCAAGATTACGGGGTGCAAGTTCAACTAGGGATGAAGCTTAAGCTCGAATATTATTGTCACTCTGCGTCATTATATCTGTTTCGAAATGCTATCGCAAGATATATCCAATGTACTATACGCATAATATTTTGATAATCCTACCGTCTCTGGGTCCTAGTACTCTGAGATCTGTTTCCGCGAACCACCATGAGCATTCTCCTCACTGCAGGCTCCAATGCCAAGGGCCAACTTGGAATTGGCTCCTACGACGACGCCCACACATTCACGCCTTGCCAATTTGCGGGATGCGGACCCAACCAATTTCCCAGTCTCACCTCCCGAGTCGCCCACATCGCATGTGGTGCCAACCACACGGTCCTACTGCTCGAGCACCTCGATGGGTCTACTTCCCTGTGGGGCACTGGGGACGGAAGGAGGGGTCAACTCGGCCCCGGGTCGGAGTCAGGGCCACTGACAGATGCTAGTACTAGTACGGATCCTGCCGTTCAAACATGGACCATCTTTCGCAAGCTCAGGCTCTCCTTGCCCGTCCCCGTGCCAGAGGGCAGCGGATATACATATAGATGCATCGCCGCGGCGTGGGAGACGACGTACGTCGTGCTTTCGCGTCCCGACAGTTCGGACGTGCTGCTGTCCATGGGATCAAACGATTTCGGAGCGTTGGGTGTGGGAGAGGATGTGTCGAGTGTCTGGACTGCTCATACACCCGGCACACCGCGGGTCGTCCATTTTGATCATATTTTCCCGGACGACGCTGGTCCAGCCACGCGCACGGTCCATGTGCGGTCTATCCAGTCCGGACCGCGCCACGTCGTCGTGCAACTTGAGCTCGTCGTCGCCAGCTCCGAAGGATCGTTCTCGTATTCCCACATCGCTCTCGTCGGTTGGGGTGCATCTAGACATGGACAGCTCGGGAAACAGAACGTAGGGGCACGATTTGTCTCTCGCCCCACTCGCCTACCCACCCACATCCACGACGATCCCATAGTCTCGTGTGCGCTGGGAAACCAGCATACGGTCGTATCACGCGCGTCGGGACATATCTCAGCCCTCGGGTCGAATAAAAAGGGACAGATTCCATCACTCGAATCCCAGGCGCGCATTTGTGGGGTCGGGTGTACATGGAATGGGACGTATGCACAAATGATCGACGGCGACAAACGTGTCTTGCTCTCGACGGGGAATAATGCCCAAGGCCAGCTCGGTCGAGGTGACGCGGTGGGATCTCTCTCTACAATCGATGCGGCTGTCAGCCTTCCCGTTGACCATACGATCTCGGGCTTCGTTTGCGGGAGTGAACATGTCCTCGTTGCAATGGATGGGTCTTTCCAGCAAGGCAAGTCAGTCTGGGGTTGGGGTTGGAACGAGCATGGAAATATGGGACTAGGGTCGTTGGCTAACATAACCTTTCCAACACAACTGTGGCCGAGGAGAGATGTAGACGCGTACAACGGATACCCGCAGAACGTGGTTAACATTTGGGCAGGATGTGCTACAAGTTGGTTGCTCGTCGAATAACAGGTTATCAAAGAATTCATCAAGTACATGAGAGGCACCAAGTGAGTTTGCAACTAGTTCGCATCGTCGTCGAGTAGACCCATGTCCTCGTGAATTTGACGGATGGTAGTTCCCCTGATGGCGGCCAGCTGCAGAGTGAAAGTGAGTATATGGGGTTCATTCCTCTGAGATATTGTACCCTTCCGATGAGAATCTTTTCGAAAAGCCAGTCATATCAGTTTGCTGCTACACGCAAGAGAGAAAATCCAATTTAAACCTGTGTTGCATCCTTGGCTTCATTGTAACGGTGGAGCAGCTTGATGTGTCGTGCTACTATCACTCCTGCGTTCTCGTTTGGCCTAGAAATGTGATCAGGGATGACATGCATCGGCACGATGCGCATATACCCAAGGTTTTTCTGCAGCTCGTCGACTTCGGCTTGGAGCTTTGCGACGTATTCCTGTTGTTTCTAAGTGACACTTGGAATTTGAACCACATCTACCAAATGAATGTGTGTACCTTGGCGGATGTGCGTGCATACATCACGATGGGTAAATGACGCACGGGGATAAACTTTGCCAAACAACAGTTGGTCAGTACTAGTCGATCCATTAGGTTGACGCATCCTCGTTCACGATGGCTTGGAGATGTTCGGGAAGAACCAACACGGAGCTCATCTCTAACCTTACCAACCATAACATCCTCACGACGGATCGGGTCGTCGACGTGCGTATCAATGATAACTTTGTGCCTCTTGGATCGCCCCTGACATAGCCGTAGGCAATGTCCAAAGTAGATCGTGCCAACTATGTCCTCAAACGATCGCAGGCCTACGACGACTCGCCCCAGTACGCTCGATTGTCTGTTTCCTTTTGACTAGTAACATACCAGGTGTGCATTTAGGTCCATCAGTCATGGTGCAACTATATCTGCTCCGCACATGGTATGTCTGAATTATTGGTGATGCTTAAACCATCTGACTTGCTACTTTGTGATACAGCATGCACACGCCTTGGAAAACTTGTCACCTTTCCTTCATCCCGGGGCGACCGTCCTTGATGTCGGCAGCGGCTCAGGCTACCTTTGTGCTGTTCTCCATCATTTGGTGTCCCCGTCACAGCCGGGGGCTCCCCAGGGTAAAGTGGTCGGAATAGACCACATACCCGAGTTGGTCGAGCGGTCTAAAAGAAATCTAGCCGACGACGGTCTCGGCCCTGCCATGGACGAGGGTAGGATTGTTTTGGTAACTGGAGACGGGCGACAGGGCAAGTCGCTCTTCGAATGTCTACAGAAGCAAGCTTATATGCACTCATGCACGTGTAGGTTATCCTTCTTCTGGTAAGCGCTACCTCGCTCACCCCGGTCTTGTCTCTTATTTTGCGGATAGGACCCTATGATGCCATCCATGTTGGTGCCGCTTCTGAGAGGCTTCCCGACAGCCTCGTCGACCAGCTTAAAGTACCTGGAAGAATGTTCATACCGGTTGGAACATATAATCAGGCTATCTGGCAAGTCGAGAAAGATGTTAATGGCAAGGTGACGAAGACAGAGCTTATGGACGTGATGGTCAGTAGCCCTTATTACCCCCGTTCCTTTGGTCTTTTTGAATTTGACGACTGACTTGCATCTCTTTTATTTACTCTTTTCGACTGAACTCTCCCTTGGTGTATCTCGTTTTGGATCCTATATTGGACCGATCCGCCTAATTTGCCTTGCATCAAATCAGTACGTCCCTCTGACAGACGCAGAAAGACAGCAGAGGGGTTATTAGGTGACTCGGGGGTGTGAGGGCAGGCCAGGTAAATTCAACAAATAGCATGTTTATGGGTCCAATTTCGACTGTATCTATATATGTACTTAAATTACGGGTTTAAAGAATCACACATTGGACTTTCGTTGCTGGCGCTCAGCTTGAGCAGCATCCTTGGTCTGACACCTTTAAACAAATGAACGTACATACAAAACAATTTACAGACACGTATATAATGATCTATAAAGACAAATGGCAGGCAAAGCAAAAAGACCCAAAATAACAAAAATGTTCACAAGGGAAGGCGCGGGGGACTGGTCCACACCTGGCAGTGCGAAACTACACCTTTGCTTTCTTAGTAGAAAATTTCCCTTCGTCTTCAGCTTCCTCGTCGTCTTCGTCATCCTCGTCGTCAAGTTCATCGGCGCCTCGTTTTGAACCTGCGACGGGCTGCGAGGGCTCTTCCGCATTTTCGTGGTACTCTCCATCCTCTTCGTCGTCTACGTCGTCATCGACCTGCGTGGACCCGTTCTGAAACCATGAAAATTTTGATTAGTATAGTACATTTCCAGAGGAACAGGAACGGACTTCTCCCAGAAGGAGAGCGGTCATCTGCAAAGTGCTCTAAGAGGAATGTCATTTCGAGGGATAAGAACAACCTACACTCTTGGACTCGAGTTCACCTTCGCCGTCTTCATAGTCGTCTTCACCGTCCTCATCTTCCTCTGGCCCATAGGCGCCTCCCTCATCGCCCTACCAGCCCGTATAAATCGTCACGCGCCAGACGGGACGCAAATGACAGTACCTCTAGTTCATATTCGTCTTCCTCCTCCTCCCCCTCTTTGAGATCATCCTCTGGGTGGTGATTGTTTTCAAGGGTGGGTTCACTGGTCATTTTGTCTTGTTTTTTTAGGAGGGTGTAACTGTGGGAGGGCAGTGGTGGGGACGTTGAACGCTGGGATTGGAGGGATCCAAGTGGCCCGTAATAAGGGCGGTGGTAGTTAAGTAAACGGACCGGGGGAAAGTAAATTTGCGAGGGAGCGCAAAAAAAGTGGATATGAACTGAAAGGATATTAGTATGCCAACACGTACGAAAATGATTGATCTAGCGCACCCGAGCGATAGTTTCAGCCCAAGGTTGGTTACCCCCTGACGAAGTGGCGTGCGCGTGAGATCAGAGCCAAGGGGGAGGGTTTCTTGAGCCCTAGGATCCCTCAGCGGTATTTGTAAGCTCTGTGATGCGGATTGGAAGGGAACCGAGCAAAAAAACAAGTGTGTCGATAACGGCAGGCAACTACGAAACCTGGACGGCAAGAACTTACTTGAATCAGGACGAACGTTGGTGTACTGCCATATTCAATCTTATTCTCATATTCTAGGGGTATCCTCGTATTTGGGAGAATCGAGGGGTCTGCAGAGACCGGGGGTCGTCTCCCTCGGGAATTGCCGGTAGACCAAGTTGACACCAACCTTCGAGCACGATGCAGTGGGTTAGACGGGGGATCTCCACTCGAGTGTTGGCTGCGCATTTTATCTTGATCCAGGCACTGCTCAATTGACGTCGTAGGCTCTTGATGAGGGGGGCTCTCTCTAAGAGGCGCTACCGCTAAAACGCGGTCGGTTGGCTCTCGTGCTCGATATTCTTATCGCTTGAACACGTTTTCTCGTTGATACGCGTCTATTGCCACATTCGCAACCAATAAAAGTATGTTTATGACGATGTCTCTAGAGGTTGATCATTCATATCAGGAGTGTGTCCTTTCACGGCGATTGTCCCCGGTCTCTGACGCTGCACTTCCTTCGGACATCCCCGGGACAGTGCGCGTGGCAGAGGTGTATAGGCCAGAGATGTGGTACTCTTCCAAACGGGGTGCTATGTAGGCACGAGACCGACCCACAGCGGGGCGTCCAAGGATCCCGTTATGATCGCACGCCATTAGCTCAGTTTGGCCCTGCATGCAGTGAAACAGTTGAGCTAGAGGATAGTAACGTTAGGGCACGATGTCGCCGTCTCAGTTTCTCACTGCGCAGCCTTGCACGATCGTGAGAGCGCCCTTGGTGAGGCTCTGAGGATGCAGTACCGCCAAATTAATCTCGGGGGTGTTGGTAACGATGTACGGGTCACTGAATATTATTACGGCTATGACTAGCAAGTAATTCTCCGCTTTAACAACACCTCAACCACCTTCCTTTACTCTTTCTCTCAGACTTTTACTTGTCGTAGTGCGGTGGATCGACCAGTTTTGAAGCGTCTTACTATTTGCGGTCAACGCCGCACCACCAGCTGAGCCTCGAGGCAGGGCTGATCTCACCATCTTTTTCCGCTGCTCGTGGCTTTCACGCACCCTCCGCACGTCCTCCAAAACTGACCAATCCGTCAATTCCGTATCAACTTCCGCTCTACCTAATTCATCGATCCAGCTGGGCCCTCTGTCCTTCCTTCCTTCTCCCCCCCACATAGCCCGCGACAAGTCCGGCACTCTCAGTGTCCTCGCGAGAATACAACCGTTGTATCACCCATTCTCGCATGCATAGTGCCTCCGCCACTAGCCAACACGTCCATTTCTCCAAGAAAAACTTCAAATCCGTCCTGGGTTTCGCCGCCTTTTCTTTCAAAGACGTCAATCCAATCCGTGCTCGTTCTTCCGCCGACACCTATCATCCCTCTGAACCTTCCGCTAGGGCCAGTCTTGACACCTCTAGGAGCTTACAGCTCAACCGTAAATCTAGAGCAGAACGGTCGAGTGTCACAGACCTCACTTTCTTCGAGTCACGTAACTCCTCTCCACACAACCAACACGCCCCTCACAACAACCCCGTCCGCAGTATGAAGAACGCAGATGCCGCTCCTTCTCGCTCCACGCGAAGACCTCCCGTCCGCATAGATGCTCAGGAAGGTCCCTGGAGTATCAGCGTCGCAGAGACGCCGCATGATGCCCGCTCATACTCTATTTACATAAAGAGTGAGTCGCACAGTTCCTCCCAGTCTTCTTCCCCACCCTTCTCCAACCCACATGAACTCTTTATTTTCCTTTTGAGCCGCGATGTCGCTTCCGAGCTCGTCGGTGCCCTCCGTGTGCATCGTTTTCACGTTCCTCGGTTTTCTGCTATGTTCATTTGTCATCCGACGTTCATTTGCTCTTACCTTTCCTTCCCTCTCTTTTCGTATTATCACTCACACTGCCGTTTCTTGCGCAGCCCCCACACATAATCTTACTCTTACGCGCACAGCCACGGAGGTAGTCGAGCTTCATGCGAAGCTCGAGGACTCCGATGGCGCATCCAAGCTTCCCAAGTTACCGATTGACGTTGCCTCTCTCCCCCAACAGCCCGCCAAGCGCAGATCCACGTTCCTGAATACCCTCTCGCGCCTCGCATCGCCCTCGACAAACAGAGTTGGTCGCCAAATGTCTGTGCGAGCGCCGAGCAGCCCCAACTTTGGAGCTTCGGCAGCAGATCACCTTGTCTCTCCTTCACAAGAGATTGGCGACCCTTTCACGACCCTCTCCCAACCATCGTCAGCCAGCATCGTCTCCAATGCAAAGCCTCCCAATACTACGATGACTGCACTTGCTGCATACCTGACCACCGTTTCCAACGATCCCTCGCTCAGGCAGACCCGTGCTTGGAAACGTTTCGTTCATGTACGCACCGACGACTTACAGAGCGTGCGTGCCGAGAGGGCGATCAAGCGCGTTCGCTCGGACTTGGCGGCCCACATCACCTCAAAGGCAGATGTGTCCGCTCATCCCAGCTCGACCAACGTCAGCTCAACTAATCTCAGCGAGATGGTAGATGGGGTAGAGAGCATAGACGATACCATTGAGGGGGAGACTATTTCGAATAACCCGAGTAGATCCGTTCTTCAGGAGGAGGATATCAAAGAGGAGGAGGAAGCCGAGGTGGACGCAGCCCTGTCGGAGTCCCCGTTGGAGCACGTGCAAGTCATCGAGATCGAGAGATCAGACGATGGCTTTCCTGATGTCCCATCCGTCGATGATGCAAAAGTCGCCCAGGAGCGTATCGATACCGATGTCGTCACGAGTGGAGCTGCTGAAGAGGAAGAAATTGCTCTACCTACGCCTGTCGCTGATACACCAACATCGAGGATTCCTCGCTCACATTCTGCCGATCCCGACAAAGCTGGTCGACTTACGCGGATGCACACCAGTTCCACGCTGCAGGATGGTACATCGTCTGCAACCGGTGACGAGTCCTCGATATCAACCACTGCCCGTCGCACACGCAAGAAGCGTTCCCAGTCGACCGATCCCAATCGCAAGAAAAAGTCGCAGCGCAAGGTCGTCATTGATGACTTTGAGATGATGCGTGTTCTTGGGAAGGGTTGTGCGGGTAAAGTCCTCTTGGTGCGACACAAGATGAGCTCGGATTTGTATGCGCTCAAGGCCATCACCAAGCGTCACGTCTTGGCGCACCAAGAGCTCCAGCATACCTTGACCGAGCAGGCTGTGTTGAAGCGTATGGCAAAAGAGTCCAAGGACCCGTTCGTCGTCAAGCTCTGGTGGAGTTTCCACGACAAGGAGAATTTGTTCTTGATTATGGTGAATCAGCCTTCTTTTTATACAGCGACTGAGTGCAATACACTAACTGCGTCGCTTTTCAATTCCGTAGGACTTCCATCCAGGCGGTGATCTTGCCACGCAGCTTGCGCGTTGGGGTCGGCTGGGTCGTGACCGTGCACGATTTTACGCCGCGGAGATTGTCGAAGGCGTGGAGGGCCTGCACGCGGCTGGTGTCATTTACCGTGACCTCAAACCGGAGAACATCCTGATTGGGGCTGACGGACACATCGTCCTCACGGACTTTGGCCTCTCGAAAGAATTCCCTCGCCGGGCATTGCCAGCCACCGCACCGCCCACACCTTCAGGAACTCGTGGTGAATTCTATTCATCCCCTGGCGGCGAACCTACAACCCCGCCATGGATGAAAGGCGAGAAGGGCCCGGATGTCCCTGTTGGCTGGCCAGGCCAGGGTGTTGTCCCCGCTGACACGACGACGACCTTCTGCGGGACTGCGGAGTACCTTGCGCCTGAGGTGATACAGGGACTTCCGTATAGCTATGAGGTGGATTGGTGGAGCTTTGGCACGATGCTTTATGAGATGTTGACAGGAATCGTACGTTGAGCATTTGGGCCTGGTGCCTTTCTACGTGGAGTGCAACGGGGGCTGACAACTTTACCGCAGACGCCATTCTGGGCGAATAATCATTCGGATATGTACGTTAGGGTGTTGCAAGATGAATTGCAATTCCCTGAAGACAGGGCGATGGACCAGGACACGAAGAATTTGATACGGGGTGTAAGCGAACACCCTTCCTGCGGTTGATATCACACACTTATATGCGATTCACATAGCTGCTTCAACGAAATCCTGCATTGAGGATGTGCGAGCCACGGATCAAACGACACCTATACTTCTCTATGATGTGAGTAGAATAGAAGCGCATGTGACCCTCATTTTGATCTAATATTTTATCTCAATTCAGCGATTGGTCGCACGTGTACCATAAACGCTACATACGTGAGGCGTTCCATTCAAACTCGCGCAATTTTACATGCTGACACGCACCCCTATATCTTCCTTTTTTTTTCATTAGCCCCCTATATCCCACCTATCGACCCTTCGAATGCCAGCGATACCCAGAATTTTGATGACACGTTCCTCGATATGGAACCGGTGATAGATGACCCGAATGAACAAGAGCAAGTAGATACCGATCAAGATCGCGATCAAACTGATGGTGAAGCCGGGGATGGTGAAGACGCCTACCCAACACCTTCCCACTCTCGCAGTCCATCTATCCGGCCCGATGACAGTACCGTGGATGTTTTCGATGGCTATTCTTTCAAAGGTCGTCATTCTGTCATTATGGACGACGAGGACGGCGAAGAGGACGGTTCCGGAGATTCGGGAGAGGATGCAACGGACGAAGACCTCCCGTCGATTATCACGGACTCATTGGATAGTCCTGCTCAATCTCCTAAAGAGACGGATACTGTTGCCGAGTCTCCTGTACCCGATGAACCATCGGCCGAGCCTGAACCGAAGACGCCCGAAGCACGGCCACAGCCACTCCTGGAGGAGGTGGCCCCAGAGCCAGAAAAGGTTGTCGCCGCTGTTGAGCCCGTACTACCTATCGACCTTTCGTCCACGCTCCGAACCACCGATCCGGTGGTGCAGGATGTGGCAACGGAGTCGGTAGAGTCTGCTCCCCCTTTGCCTGCCAAGGATTCGAAACCCAAAGTCACCAAGGTTGCTGCCCCTTCGAAAGCTACTATCCGAAATACTCGTGGCCGTCGCGAGAAATCCGGTGTTGCTGCTCTCGACCGCTTCCTGTCCGATGGTACTGCGGATGGAGATGTGACGGAGAAGGAGGACGAAGATGATGACTGGGACTTCATTGAAGCTGATGGCGAAGACCGTAATGGCACCAAGGGCACGAGTCTCTTTGCTCGTGGTGTTGTGGACCGGTATAGGTTGGCCGTCTTTCGCAAGGCGTCGACACCATCTCAACGCGCTGGTGGTCGGTCGGTCTCTGGCCTCTCGAAGGAATCGGATCTTCAGCCGGTTGAGCTCGCGGATTCACCTAGTCCATCGGAAAAGCGTCGTGGTCGTGCGCCCGGTCTCAAGTTCCGAAAGACGCCGCAATTCCTCAAGGGCAAGTCACCCCCTTCCTCTTTCTCCGCCAAGAGTGCGTCCACGATCAAGACGTCTACACCCTCAAACGCCGCAACTAGTGCTACCACCTCGACAATCTCGAGTAATGGTTTGTTGACGCCGTCCGTGTCGGCCGCGAGTACTATGGCGATGTCACCCTCGTTACGTTCAAAGGAATCCGCAATCTCTGTCGGAGACCGGAGCCAGTCGTCCGATCAGTCCAACGGCGAAACCACGGAACCCATCTTACATCCCACGTCTCCCGAGGTGCCCAAATATGTGTCCCATCATACAGAGGAACCGGAGAAACACAAGAGCAGAAAGCTGAAGAAATACAAGGAGAACGCTGAAAAGATGCTCTCCATCTTCGCTTCGCAACGTTAGTCATCCTCTCCGCGCGCGTTGGAGGCTGGGTCCTTGGCGCAACCCGACGATCCGTATTTCTGGTGACTATATATCCGTCGTTCGACTTTGTAAGCTTCATCTCCATCTCCCACTCATTATCTCTATGCATTGCTTCCTTACGATTCTCATTGGCATTTTCTCTTCCATTTTTTACATTGTGATTTACATTTCTCTCTTTCTCATCGCGGAATTTGCTGCGCTGTGTCGTAGCTTTATCACTGTCCTCTTCTCCCTTTACCCAAGGACGACACGGTGCATTTGTTTTTAGGGTCAATGATAATACATAGTTGTGTCTTTCCTGTCGCTACAACCCTTTGCATCGCTGTTTCTCGTCCTCAACTGCACACATCCAAACGTAACCATCCTTTTAGACCTACGAATCGGCTTAATATTCTTCATTGTCTCGATTAGCTGTTTCACGATCCCTACTTTGGTTCTTTTCTTCCCATTTCAACCACCATTTGCAGACAAAGGCAGAAAAGAACGTGAGTTTTGCGTATGATATTCCACATGCTTGAAAATGCAAGGCCTGTTCGTGTAGCAATTTTTTGGACAAGGCTTAGAATCATGATAATGTGAACTGTAGGAAGCTTCTGGTGCATGTGATCGTCGACGGAGTTCCGCGTCGGTATAGTTCCAAGAGCGGGACATGTGTCACTAATAGCGCACCAAGGCAGAAAAGAATGCGAGTTTCGTGTATGATCTAACACAAGTCCATCGTGTGCTACAATGAAAAAAGAACATTGTCCCAAATAAATCATCCTTGTTTATTATCCGAATTGCTATAGTGGTCTACCAGAATCTAAATCGTCGCCGTCGATGGGTCGTGTCTTCTTCCAGGACATTGTTCTGTCGGATAACTTTGAGGAAGACATTTTCCAATGTTGCCTTTTCGACGGTATATTCCTGGAAGTCGCCCTGGGAGGACAGGACGTGGAAGAGGTGTGCGAGGGACATGTTACCGACGACTTCAGCTCCCTCACCACCCCCGCCTTGGCGAATTGGCACTTCGAATCGGGTGGCGACGTCGTCTGCGAGACGTGCGCCCGGGACGCGACTCATGAGGAGCTGGGCTCTCGTCACGTCTTCCCTCGTCGGACATGAAAAGTGGACTTGATACGTCGCGTAGCGCGCAGCGAGTTCCTCAGTGGTGCCGATAGCTGTTATCGCGACGTCAACTGTCGGCGAGTTGCATTTAAAACTTGGGCCTAAACCTACCGAGAATGCTTCTAGATATGATCCCGACCTTGTTCGCGAGTGCAGATGCCTCTTCCATTGAGTCTGTCAACGCACGGGCGAGCAGGGCGTCAGGACGCAGGAAAGAATGAAACAAGCTCAACGCACGTGTGGTAATGACGATGGCTTTTCCGACGGCGACGTTCCTCAACGTGCCCCACATGTCTCGCTTCATCTTGGCGTCGATCCCGGTGGAGAACTCATCGATGAGCACAACGGAAGGGTTACCTGGGGCCCACATCAATGATAAAGAAATATATGCCAAGTGTCCTGGACGGAGGCTCACCGATCAGCGCAATCGCGAGCGCCATCTTGCGTTGGTTACCACCCGAAAGTTGACTTGCCAGTCGGTCTGCATACATGTGCAGTGAGGTGGCGACCATGAGTGACTCGACGTTGGTATTCAGTTCGGGTCCGCGCTTAAGACCCTTGAGACGTCCGTAGATCAACAAGTGTTCTCGGACAGTGAGTTGTGCGTCGATAGCGGTAAACTGTGGGCAGACGCCGAGCGCGAGACGGGCACTCCGGGGAGAGTTGACGACTGAGATACCCTTAATCTTGACATCACCTGTGTCGGGGACGACATCGCCTCCTAGAGTTCACGAGCGTTCAATAGGGACTCCAGGAGAGGAAAGATGGAATTCGTACGAATCATGTTGAACGTGGTCGTCTTGCCTGCCCCGTTCGGACCAAGCATAGCGAATATGACATCCCCAGGAACTCCGAAGGAGACATCATCGACTACTCTGTTTCCGTCGTATGTCTTGGTGACATGAAGGACGCGTAACGCGTCGCTCGATTGGGCGACCGCTTTCGCTTCCCTCGCCACATCCTGTCTCGAAATCTCATTGGCGGCAAGGTTCTCGTCAAGTCGTACCTGTTGTTTGTGCGTGTTCAAGAAGCGGCGTGGAATGACGGATCCAGAGTCGACCCAGACAAGAATCCCGAGAAGAACGAAACCATAACCGAAGAGATATAGAATGGGCCCGCCATAGCGCAGGATGTCACCCAGGGCGGAAGTTGTCACTGGCGTGGAACCGTCACAGAGGAGTGAGAACAGGTTGACCGACACAAAAGCCGAACGCAACTTCATCCGAGATCAGCGGGACATAGCAGAGCGACTCTTCAAAAAGAACTTACGACGCTGGCAACAGGTGAAAGGATAGACAATGTGAAATCTATGCGAAAATTTCTTGACTCAATTCGTCAATATGCTGTGAATATGTAACTTACGAATAGTGGTGATAATCTGGGTTGCTTGAGAGGTCGGTGCATACGTAAGGGTGAGAAGGTAGCCAGCCAGGTATAGCTAGAAACAATTCGGCATGTTTCGCTAGTCCTAGCTGAGGATCCACTTACTGCATACATAACAATTTGATATCCGGCGACAGCGGCGAACGACGTGAGAGGGGATGACATGACCAACGAAGCACAGTACGAAAATAGCGCGCCAACGATACCGTATTGCACAAGGACGACCCACTGATCAGAAACTCTTATGAACGACTAGGGAAGGAAGACGAGAAAAAGGGACTTACGAACAATCCGA